>JAJHUR010085282.1:50899-77540 GCA_027495735.1 Lutjanus campechanus | reverse complement strand
GTTGCAAACGTCTACTGCTCTCTGTAACTGCAAGGCTATTTCTTTGGAGTTGATGAAATGTTCTCAATTATCCTCTGAATAAAAAAATGCAAAAAAGAACATGTTAGTTTGTGTTCTTTCATTTGTTGTCTGCTGTGAATTAACTGACTTGTGTCTCTCATGTTATTTGTCACTGTGCATGGGTGACCTAACTAGTCTTTTTGATTCAGTCACCTTGAATGTAGACCACCAGCATCGTGTAGCAGAGTGTCAATGGAGTCCAGAACTTGAGAGCATCCTTCTGGGACAGGAAGTGGTCATAAACCGTAGTGGTGGAAGCCACAGTTGCTAGAGCGAAGGCCAAGATAACCGCTCTTTGCAGTGAAGCCAGGATGGCGTGTCCAGAGGTCAGGAGGGTGATGCACTTCCCACAGTAACGCTCTGTGCTGTGTAGTGGGTAGAGTCTGGCCACATGGCTCCACAGACTGTGGCTGATGCCTGCCAGTGCCCAGCTGAGAGCAGCTGCCAGGAGCAAGCTGATGGAGCTGTGTGGAGCCCCCTGATGGAGGAAACCCAGAGTACAGGTGAGGCCGCAGCCCAGGGAGAACTGACACTGGATGAGGAGCAGGTCCAGACCTCTGCCATTAGCATCCTGAGATCAGATAGATACAGAAGCAGGGAGGAAAATATGTAAGATTAGTGTTAGAGGGATCAGTAATAGTAATCAGTAATAATCATCATTAATCAATGGTACATCGATACTTAAACTTTAGTTAATAGTCATTTTAGTGTTAACAAACATTCTAATAATGCTTATAGATGCTTTATAAACCATTTAAACACTTGAAGGTTTTGTAAAAATCAGTTGCAACTTTACAATAATCATCCAGATGATGTTTATAGACAACATTTTTTTTGCTTTTTGTTTTATGCTTTAACCTACACAGGCACAAAAACTACTTAGTTTAGTAATTTAACTAATAATGAAATAACATAATCTATAGCATTACTATTAATTAGTAAACATAATTAATTATCATTAAATTGTTAGTTGACAGTGAAATAACTATGAACTAAAATTTAATTAACTACAAATTTACCACTTATAAATGATGTTTTTTTATAAAGTATTACTAAGAAAGTTGTTGTTTGGTCTATAAAATGTCAGAATATGGTGAAAAATGTAATTGTTTTCCAAAGCCCAAGGTGACGTCCACAACCCAAAGATATTTTTAGTTTACAGTCATAGAGGAGTAAAGAAAATCAGAATATATTCACATTTGAGAAGCTGAAATCAGACAATTTGGAAGTTTTCTCAAAATTATAATTGATTATCAGAAGTTGTAATGGTTGCCAGCTAATTAATTAATTGATACATATCATGCAAGCATTTGGTGGAATCAATCATTTTTTCATCAACTTAATGGAAATATACAAGTTGTATTTATCCAAGTTAATCAAACTTATAATTTCTAATATTTACTTTCAGAACTCTTCAGAAATTATAAACACAAGTTCTTCTAACTTGAAGACTTTTAACTTGATCAACTTGATATGTTGATCAGGTTTCTAAAGAGACCTGCTGATCAACATATCAGCAGACTTCCCTCCATTGTGTGAGAGTTAAAACCCTCCTGAGATCCTATTGTTTTTACAGTTTGAAGAAAACGTGCGATGAAAACTTGCTGAGTGTCTCTAATATACTTAAAGATTCTGAGGACTTCCACATATTGTCTTTGTGTCAATGCTGGAACAAAGTGGCTCGAACAGGAGCAGCTGCAGCTGAAAAACTGACTCTTCAAACTGGGAAAATGCAAAAAGAAAAGTTTTTTTTTAAGTGTTCATGATTATGACTGAAGAGCTGTTGGTTCAATTTTATATCTTAAGCTTTCTGAACATATTTTCTCAAGTAAAACTGAATTAATATCAAGTTTATTTGACCAAAAAAGTTTATTTGTTTTGAACCATTACAAAATTACCTCAACTTGTCTTTTCAAATTCAGCCAACTTCAAATTTCATGACAGCATGGACTAACTTAGTAGTTAATAGTATTATAAGTTAAGTTAATAGTGTAATCGTTGCAGCTCTATGTTGAACACAAGAACAAACACTGATCGTAGCAAACTGAAATCACTGAGTTATCAGCTGTTGGTGTGTTTGAAGAACTCACCAGTCCTGCTGACGTCCAGGCAGAAACAGCTCTGAGAGAAAACTCCAGCACTATCAGAGCAGAGACCCTCGAGCCCACCAGAGACAAGAGAACCACCAGGAGCCAGAACTGGACCGATGCTCTCCAGTTCCATCTCAGAGGATTGACAGGAGGAGGGGATGACTTCTGTTTGCTTTCACTTTCAGGTTCAGAATCACTGTGTGGAGAGAAAAACTTTAAGACAACAGCCTTCGCCAGATTTTTGAGTTTTGAATCAAACTCCAACTCTTAAATTTGAAATAAACTAAAGCAAGTTGTGCTGACGTATAACCTCTTGTTAAAATACTGTAATTTCTTTTTCTTCAATAGATAAACTTGAATCTTCCAGGGTTAGAAACCTCAATAATTCTGGTGGCTATTTCAAACATTTTCCCAATGACCTGTGAACCTATTATTATTTGGGTGCTTGAAAATTAAATGGTTGCAAATAAAAATATTAAATTATTAACCATTATTCACTTCTTACTTTATTGAATTTACTCAATTTTTTGAAATGTGTTTTTTGTTTATTTCTAAACCTCAAAGACTCAAACCTCTGACTCAAGTCATTTTAAGAATAAAAATAGATAAATCATCTCAATTTTGTTGTTGTTCTTGTTGATTATCTCAAAACATAAGAGTTTGAGTTTAATACAAAATTCAAAACTTTGGGAAAGACAGTTGACTTGAAATTATGAGCTTTTGTAACTCTTTCTTTAGAGTATATCAAATAAACTCTTTTTTACAGAATAAACTCACCTGCATGTTTGAATGAAGTGGTGAACTCTCATCAAACTGCACAGCACTGATATCCCACATGCTCCCACGATACCTTTAAAATATGATTAACACCACAACTACAACATAAGTATAAAGATAAAGAAACTACTTTAAATAGAAGAACGTAAGGATTTTATTGCCATGAGGAAGTAAAACATAACTTCAACTCACCTTGAAGAAAACTGTCTATTGGGTTTGATTCAGAAATTCCCAGGATCCAGGAGAAGGGGAGAAACATTTTTATGTTTTCCTCGGCTCATCAAGGACACTACGACCTCTCACTCATGTTGCTCCATTTAAGAAACTGATCAGAAAGTACAAGCCCTGTGAGCTGTGAACTGTCACGTTTCCTTTATTTCTTCTACTGCAGGTCCGAGTGCTCTCCATGCTTGTTCCAAAGGTCAAATGTGATTTGAGTGTGTTTGTCAGTTTAATCATTTCCTGATGAAACAGACTGAAAATCCTCTCAAAAAGATGATTAGGCTCACAGAGCAATCAGGCACATTTTCACTGGGTCAAAATAAAAATCACACTTTGCTTACAGTCAGGGGGGTGGTGGTAAATACAGAGGTGGATAAATGTTGTTTCATCTCATTGATTAATACTAATGATCTGAAAATACAGCCTCATCTCAAAGATGTGGATGAACTGAATTTACTTGGGTTTAGTCACAAATTCACCAGCTAGGCCCCTAAAACCCCATTTACACCTGGTATTAAAATGTGATCTGTATCTGGATTTGTTATCCAGATTGTCGAACAGACTGTGTGTACACCAAGATAAAATCTGAACACAATGCAAGTCAGACTACCTCCAGATGTGGTCAAGCAGATCTGATCACATTCAGATCAAGTAGCGTTTACAGCTTGCATTAACATGAATTTTCTTTATGGGGATAACTTATCGAAATACAAATCATATTTTAAGACCAGGCGTAAATGGGGTGTGAGATATCATATTTCAAAAAGTGCAGCACTTGTGTTTAACAGGATACAAAAACAAAATGTATTTAACACACTTTTTTATAGAAAAAAATGTCTTTATTATTGCTATTATTATTATTATCAACTGCTGTTCAAAGGCTTGTAGTACCCGTAGGTTACATTTCTGTACATAAAAACCGCAAATCAAATGGCATTCTTGGCTTTAGTTATGAGTAGTCAGTAAACAAAAACATTCTCATCAGATGTCTTCCTTTACAAATAGCAGACAAGGCAACTAGAATTGTCCATTAAAACAAACTGTGATAAATTACAGCAGCCACACTGGACTACAAACATGGAATACAGAGCTTATTTTCTAATAATCCAGACCTGGTCTCCAGGTCATCGGCTCTCACATCTTTCATTTCAGCTGTGCTTTGAAAGTCAGAGACACTGCTTGTCAAGTCATCATATGAGGTTTTAAGATAAAACCTGAGAGTTCATCAGCAATTTCATATATCTGAGAAATCTAATAAAAACTCCTGAAAATGTTTATGAAGATTCTGTGCAACATGTGTCCATCTTTATCAAGTATTTGAATTGTCCCTCTTCCTGTCTTCAGTCAGAACAAGTCCCACTTAAAGGAACAGTTTGACACTTTGGGAAATTTGCTTATTCGCTTTTTGGCAGAGTTGATAAGAAGATATCATATAAAAACAACTCATTGAAGTCAGTTGAGGAATGTAAATGTTGGTTCTTTTTATCCAGAAAAAACGCAGCTCCTCTGTTTACAAGCCAGTCTTGCCCTGTCCAATATGGCAGAGAGGTTGACATAATGATCAAAGGGTGAATGTGGCGTCTACATTTACATAGCTTTGGACACCACTCTTGTGTCTGTATACTATTGAGTTGAGTCACTCAAAAAGACTGGAAACAGAAGGAGACAGCGAGCCTTGGTGTGTCAAAGGTCAACACCGAAACTCACTAATGAACATGTTTAATCTGTACAAAAACCTAAATGTAAAATCACAATTTGCAGACACCCAGCTAAATATCTATGAAGTTATTGTTCTTTTTTTGGCACAGATTAAACCAGTGAGATACATAAGGGTTAATCAGTGAGTAGACGTGTGATAAATATGCTGTGAGGTAGAAAATGTGCGTTAAAAGCATTCACAGAATTTTTGGTGAAAGTTTTGCACTCAAAAAGAAACAAGAGCTTACTGTCATCATGGCAATGAAAATTACAACGGGGTGAGGGCTAATTTTAACATTTCTTTTAATCCATTTGAAAAATACAACAGTTTCAAAGAATGGGACGTAGTAGACGAGAGAGAAATAGAGAATTTTTTTTTTAAATGAAAAACAGCACAAGGAACTGACACCTGTTTGTCCTGTTGGATTTCAACAGGACTTTAAAGATAGCACTGCTTGACTTGAACTCCACATCACTTATTACATTGAAATGTGATATGTGGCAGTTGATCCCAGCTATAATGCTCATTAAACTTGCCAAATTGTTCTCATTGTTGGCCTTAGTGGACTGAACCGAGGCATAAAATTCATGTAATGTGTCATTAAGTATGACCACAGAGTTTCCCCATCTGTGTTCTTTTGTATGTGGTTTATAAAGTCTTTCATTATATTAAATGTTTTTTGTTAATGACTGATTTAGTCCTTCTCCTCCTCTATCATTTTAAGCTCTTCGGTTGTCAGTTCCTTGCGCCATTTTTCAGCTGTGTTTTTTTCTTGTTCCTCTCTCCTCTCCTGCGTCCCATTCTTCAAAATTGTTGTATTCTCCAAATAGATGGAAAGAAATCTTAAAATCAGCCATCAGCGTGTTTTCCTTCCCGGTCGTTAGTTTATCAAGATGCTAACTCAGCTGGTTTGCCACAGTTGATAATGAGTAATTAAGCTTTGACAGCTGTGCTCTTTAATGTTGCTATGGTTACAAGGTGGATAGCAGATTAATTTTGAATGGTGATTAAACTTGAGCCAAACTACATGTGCATTAAACAATTTTAACACGCACCTACTGGCCAATCAGAAAAGAGTATTCACCCAGACCATGGTATAAGATGTGTTAATTGGCCTTTTTGCTCTGTGCTCCAATAATAGCTTAGCCAAAAAAGCGACATATAGGGTCACTTCTCAAGTTAACTAAAGTTAGCAAAACTCTAACTAACTAATAACTGATGTAGATTAGCATGCAGTTAGCTAGCATTAAAGTGAATGTCACTTTTACACTTTTCTTCTCATCATAAATAAGCCTAGCAGTCAGAATCATATGTAAGCACAGGAAACAAAGAGTAAAGGGGCGGGACTTAGGAAAAGTAAATCATCTTTATAGGTGCTGCTAGGTGGATTATGTTACAGTTGGACAGAGCTAGGCTAGCTGTTTCCCCCTGTTTCCAGTCTTTATGCTAAGCTAAGCTAATCAGTTGCGGTCTGTAGCTTCATATTTATTGTACAGACATTTAAATGGTATCAGTCTTCTCATCCAGCTTCTTGCAAGAAACTGAATAAGCACATTTACCAAAATGAGGAACTTTTGGTTGAAGTTCAGTGTTTCATACATTGATGGCCTACTTCAGCAGCTGTAACGGAGTTCAGTCAATCATACACAGGTAGTTGTGCTGTTTTAGCTCCTTCCTTGACTGTAGTTGTTCGTCAATGTGTGCTGCCTCATCAGATCCCAGAACAGCATGCTGAGCACCGTATGTGGGGCCAAACGCAGGAAGACGGGGCCCATGCCTTTATATAGCCCCAGCAGGCCCTCAGCTTGGCACACCTTCAGCATACAATCTAAAAATCCATGGTACAGACGGCCCTGAAAGACAAACAAAGAACACAATCAGCCTCCGGAGGTTTTGTCTTTGTTTACATTCAGCTCCAATATTTGATCTTAGAGTCGTCTTTTCTGTCATTATTGGTGCATGAACTTTTATTTATTATTTACATGTTTTCACATTTCAAGTTATCAAATTTATCACTAATTTCATTCATCCTGCCACATTCATACAGTTCTACTGCATACAGGACAAAAGAACTGAAAGAAAGATAGAGAAAGAAAGAAGAAGAAAGGGGTGTAATTCTGTTGAACTCTCTTTTACTATTACATCTATTTCCTTGACTCATTTACTGAAGTTTCTTCTGAAATAATCTTTTCTGTTTCTCAACTTATGAGAGATTCTTTCCATTTCTTAAATCTCTTTGACTGTTATTTTCCATGTGCTAACAGATGGTGATTGAACGTCCGTCCAGGTCTGTGTAATTTGTTTTAATGCAGCTATACATATTGTTGTATTCTAATATTTATGTTCTGTCATCTCTGTTTCTGATGGAGTGATACCTAATATAAAACAGGACCGCTGAAGCAGCTTTGTTAGATGAGAAATGTTTGTGACTGTCTCCAAGTGCATGAACAAATTTGATGAAAAGGAGTTGTATAAACAGCTCACCCTATGACTCTCATCCACCGGCTGGTTGTAGAGCCGTGTGCTGATGACGTCAAATGGTGTCATGGTGATTGCCACGGCAACTCCACTGATCATAGCAGCTATCAGAGCTGTGAGCCAGCTGTTTGGACTAAACCACTGCAAAGACAAAAAGAAATTGATTATTAACTGAGGGCTGACTTTTGGCTGGTGGCATGACGGCAGCTGTCCGGTTACATGTG
The DNA here is from genome assembly GCA_027495735.1 of Lutjanus campechanus. Classification (NCBI taxonomy): domain Eukaryota; kingdom Metazoa; phylum Chordata; class Actinopteri; order Lutjaniformes; family Lutjanidae; genus Lutjanus; species Lutjanus campechanus. The sequence goes on along the minus strand of JAJHUR010085282.1, from coordinate 69,990 downwards.
CTGTAACATTGTCAGCTGTTTCTCTCGACTACCTGGGAATGTGACACCCAGTCCTTGGCCGAGGTGAAGGTTGCCAGTTGAGCAGCTGATCCCACCATGACTCGAGGTACGGCCCCGTTCACACCCCTCCACAGACCAATTAAACCTTCTTTTCTATAGATGGTAACAAAGGCATCTGATACTCCCTGAAATAGAAGAAAACAAAGGCATTGGGGTGTTGGAAGCAGCAGATAATAATACCTTATGATACCTTGTGTGTCCTTCTATCATGTGGTACTCATGATAGAAATGTGTTCTGGCTTTTTTAGGAGCAATATTCTGATGCATTAAAAAGCCTTTTTCACATATATACCAGTACAAAGCAGCCAGCCTATAACAGAAGTTTAATGCTCTGTGGAAAAACATGTAATGACGGCGTCATCACGACTGGGTCTCGTAATCAATGCTGTATTTCTCTATTTATCCACCTATAGAAAAGTCTTATTGTGTAAATGTTGACTGCCTACACAAATGTCTAAATACAACTAGCTGGTCTGACTATGACCTGGGATGTAACAACATATCAAATATTGTGATATCATGAGAAAAAATGCCAAGTGAAGGCAGACATCACTTTGGCAGATATCTCCAAAACTCAGCAACTCACACCAAATAAATCTGCACGGATAAATAGAACTACAGGCCAGGGGGGAAATGTGTATTTTGGATTTTGGTGTGAACTGTCCCTTTAAATACTGAGGTTTTGAGTTGGTAAAGCATCCGGAGCATAGCAAAGTAATGAGAAAATAAGACAGTACAAGTGGATGTAGGTACTGCCAACACTTCTTGTGGGTTGTGGATGATAATTGAGAGGGATTATTTGTTTTTATGTCTATGCATTGTTTTTTAGGAAAATCACACAGAGCTTATCTTTCAAAATATGTTTATGGTAACTCTTGCATACATCTACTTAGAGTTTTTAATGATTTTTTTATTTATATTGTTTATACTGTTGTACGTTTACACAGTGATAGTGCTACTCTTACTTCAGTAAACTATGAAGTAATTCCAGATAAAATAGGGAAGGAACCCCTTTTTTTGAGAAAATAAAGTCAACTTAACATTAAACTTGAACTTAAACCAACTCATAATGTGTTCAAGCATCTTATGAGTCTTACCAGATGGTTGTGCTGGTGGCCTACTGCGATGGTTTCCATAGTCTGAGCCTGCAGATGGGTCTTCACCTGTGATGAAAGAGCAGCACACAAGGTTTAATTTGCAGTCAGACTGTTCCAGACACTGTGCCAAAAAAAAAGAATCTGACTACAGACAAAACCAGTCTTGTCACTAAGTTGGATAAAGTCTGAGTCAGATGCCAGGATGAGTTATGTAACAATCACAGGTACCCAATGGTCTCCAGGTAACAGTTTCATAACACACTCTTCGCCAGGAACTTGTCTAACAAATTTCTCAGTGATTCATGTGCACCAAACCGTAACGATCATACTGTGCAGCAGTTGATCTCCTGCACAGAGTAAATAAAATAACCTTCTCATCTCCTTCCTTCATTCATGCCAACAGCAAGGAGCCACACGATACTGTATATTTTTGGCACCAGTGTGCAGGTTGAAGCAAAGCGCAGGGTATATTTAGTGACCTAGATATGGACAAACGAGTCATCTAACAATATTGTCTTTCCATGACGGAGCCAAAGGTTAGATGGTTTCAAATATATTGATGGACGGCCGGGGCAGAAAAACAACACCACTACACCAACTCTACAGAGGACATGCAGAGGATGTTCATAAATTATGCCGTAAATCAATAAGAGAAAGTGACATTTGAAGCTGGTGTGAATTCAAAACATGAGTCTCGTCTGGTTTTATAGATGCACATTAAATCTGTGTCTATTTTGACAAACAAAGCTGAGTGCATCCTGCATGTGGACAGATGGGTAATGAAAAGATATATTACTCATCAAGATATGGTTAAGTTATCTTGTTTTATCTCGTATTCTTTCAAAGTAGATGATGTGACTAACGTGACTCGACCATACATGTTCACCCCAGAAGCACTTCTGCTGGATAAAAATAGATTGAGGACACTTGAGACATCTTTGAAACTGAGCTGGTGTGCTTTCATGTGTCTGTTTGTGATGACTTATGTTACTGTTGTTCAGGCCAAATCCCCGATGGTTTGCATGGTTTTTTTTTTTCTACATTACTAGAAGTGTGACACCCATCGTTCATTTCACACAGTTAGGAACCTGCTGTTGTTTTCCATCATTTTCCTTTTAAACTTCCTTTAGTAATTTTGGCTTTAACTTTATCGGCTCAAAAAGGCATTGTTAAAAGGATAGAGTCACTTTTTTTCTATCTAACGGACTATTAGGCCCACATTAAGGGAAAAGTTATACTTTCAATATTTGTGCCAGGCATATGAAAAAAAAATCAGAGGAAAAGATTTTTTTTATTTTGCATTCGAAGAATTAAGTCAAAATGTCAAAAACAAAGTTAAAATACCATTTCAAGAATGAAAAATGGTAATTTAACTTTGTTCTAAACATTTTGATTTTATTCTCAACATTTCGATGTTATTCTCGAAGTGCAAAATCTTAAAAAAATCTTCCTCTTCTGATTTATTTTTTTATGCGTGGCCCTTATAGTCTTCTATACATGTGTCCGTATGTACGTTGAAGGAGTTATTGGTTTTTGAAAAGATTCCAATTCACAGATCAAGTGAGTATCTTCCATATTTACAATGTTTCTAGAACAAAATTCCATTTTTGTTTTATTTTCCCAAAGCTCAGAAAGGAACAGTCTGAGGAAACAAAAAGATAACATTAAAAGATCCAAAGTTCAAAGATACCCACTTGATTTGACTTAACCAGCTGACAGTGAAAAAAAGAGAATCATGTGTATTTATCCCACTCGCGCATAAAATAGTTAATAATATGGTACCAAAGTTCTTAATTATGTCTCACTTTTTACAGCCAATCATAGCTACTTTACAAGAGGTAGCTTGACAGACTTCATACCTTTCTGATTCAATTAGCTAATGAGCAAAAACACATTTCAGTGCAGCAGTGCTGTGGAATAATCTGCCCACAAATCTGAAAATGAGTGCTTCACAGGGCATGGTTAAAGTGGCCTTAATGAAATGGTTTCAAAGCACAATGTAGCGTAAAGTACCAGTTTGGACATATCTGCACTTTCAATGTTTTTTCTTTATTTTTTTAAATTATTTTTGTATTATTGTAGATTAATACTGGAGATATAAAAAAAATTCATTATTTTGTTGTAAGCAAGAAATGTGAAAACAAGGCAAATTATGTTTTGCACACTGTCCTCTACACTTGCAATGGAAGATTTAATAACGTTGTTATTAAATCTTTAATTGCAAGTGCAGAAAACAGTGTGTGAAAGTCTTTTTGGTTTTCATTGCTGATCCATGGTCCTCTCCTATGCACCTGTTAACCTACAAGTATGAAAAAGTTTTTTGCTTTTTGATATTTTTGAAATTTTAGATTCTTCAAAGTAGCCACCTGTTGCTTTGATGACAGCTTTGCACACTGTTGGTATAATCTGAACCATTTCTTATACAAAATAGAGAAAAACGTTGAAGGAGAAGCGTGTCCAAACTTTTGACTGGTGCTGTATGCAATTTTAATTCTTAGCTTTTCATGACCAAGAAATCAAGAGCATGCTGACATAGCTAACATGCTGCCTGCTATATGTTGTTGACAGTATTGTGTTCACTTGCTGTATTGTTGTTGTTTTTGTGTTGTCTTGTGATGTGTTAAATGTTTTACCAGAGGACCACAACGGAATAAAGTCCTCTGCCTTCATTGTGTTTGCATCCTTTGTGATTTTTAATGTATGTAGCATCTGCAGTGCAGTGTTTGGATAAATTAAATGAATTCATGAAAATTCATTAATGTTAGCTGTGACTAAACATTAAAAAGCCTTTTATACAGAGTGACGACTGTAGATTTTGTCTGCCATTACTTGTACTGGAGTCATGTTAGGAAAGGATCTGTTTCAGTGAACATAAAGTGTGTCCAGTAGTGACTGATATGAATGAACTGTGAACACCTCTTGCTTTACAAAGAGCTTTGTAGTGTGTAAGTCAACAATGTAACCTAACGTTACAAACCTGCCTGTCAATGATCTGTTAACAAAGCTGACATATGCATTACGTTGCTGGAGAAATACAATTACCTGTATCATCTTTCCACATTAGCTCTCTTGTTCTCTTTTTGCTTATGTCAGTTGTTCAGTTGTTCGGTTGTTAATTAACTTACGTGGTCTTCTTTAACGTGTGTCTGCATGAGGCTGAGTGTGTTTATTGTAACCTAATAGGATGATCGACTCTTAAAGGTCCAAGGGGTCTCAGTTTCCTATTAACCTTAGTTTTAGACCACAAACAGACAGACATACAACAGATAACACCAAACGGACATAACATCCAAAATCTTGTACAAATTAACATTATGCACGGTAACATCAGTATATCTTCATGTAACATGAAGTCGTGAAACAAAACACAAAAATCACGTAGTTAATCCTTTTATATACAATAACTGGACACAATAAAAATTGACCTACAAATGCCTTATAACACTTATTGATTTAATCAAAAAAACCTATAGAGCTGCTGACCTATAGTGACTTATAGAGCAATGGTTCCCATTAGAACGCCCTCAGGGGGTCACAGGTTGAATGTACGGGGTCAAAAGACAATCGGAAATGGAAACGAGAAGAAGAAAATAAACTGCACTAAAGAAAATTGTTTATTTTTCCAACTTTTCTCTAATTTCTTGCCAAATGCAGTATAGTTTTACCTCTTCAGGCCTGACAAAACTTTTAAAATAAATCAGTCTGAGAAGTTAAAAATCACTCACTACATGAACTGCACACAACTCACAGATAGCCACCCTTTGATGAGGGGTCACAAGTAGAGATTACTTCACCCCAAAATCCAAAATACATACATTTCCTCTCACCTGGAGTGCTGTTTATTCATCTAGATTGTTTTGGTGTGAGTGGCAGAGTTTTGGAGATATTGGTTGTGGTGACGTCCGCCTTCTCTCAAATATATTGGACCTAGATGGCACTCAGCTTGTGGTGCTCAAAGTGCCAAAAGTACATTTGAAAAACTGAACAGCAATGTCTATTTTCAGAAATACTGACCCAGTTACTTGAGATAATCCACAAAGTATTTTTTGACCCTTTGATCACCACAAGCCGAGTGCCATCTTGCTCTCTTATATTTGAGAGAATACAGACAGTTTCTCTTTTTTGATTGCTTATTTTGAGTCCTATTTATGAGTGTCTATGCAAAGCTGACAACTGTTCAGGACAATCCTACATCATAAATTTACGCTGTTTCACATGTCCTCTCAAACACTTAGATCCTGGTGTTCCTGGTGATCCTTAGATGCTGGTTTTCTAGATACCCAAAACTCCACCAAAAAGGAAATTGGAGATGCGTCTTTTTTCAGTCATGCTCTGAAAGTATGGAGCAAACATATCAGAGAGGTAGCCTCTGTTGAAAAGCTTATGTGCGATTTTTAAATGGCAGTTTATATCTTAAATGACATTTAATACCTTTATTTTTTTCTCTCTTTTCAGCATTTGATTATGCCTTCATATGTATTTTTTAAGCCTGATTTTAATTAATTTGTATGATTTTTAATTACTGTATTTCTCATTTTTGGTCCATTTTAAATGTAGCACTTTGAGCAGCATGTTTTATATGAAATGTGCTATATGAATAAAGTTAATTGATCCTACAATGTTGTTGTTATCTGTTCTAGGGTCACAAACAGAAAAAGTCAACTCACCAGGTAGGCAGGTGAGGCAATGAAGGCACCCAGCGCCCCGGCCCCAGCTCCTGACAGCAGACTGCCCCCGTGGAAGGAGGTGATCCCCAGAGCTTCACAGTAAGAGTAGGACCCCAACCTCACTCCGTTCATCACACCCTGGTAGATCAGCCCCACTGAGAGCCCCTTCTGGAGGCCCCGGAGCCCATCTGTGCGGCCCACCAACCAGAGGGCCTGCAGGACTCCTCGGTAGTGTCTCTGGTAGGACCCCCGTGCACGCAGCTCTCCCTGAAGCTGCAGGCGGGTCTTCACCACCTCCAGGGGGTTGGTGAACACACAGGCAGCGCAGCATGCGAGAGCACCCATGGCGAAGTCCAGAGGAGGCCAGACGGCTGGAGGGGGCGGTGAGGGTCCGAAGACCCCGCGGGGTGCTGTGGTCACAGTGGATGGCATCCTGTGAGAAGGCTGGGCACCAAACACAGAATCTTCTGGTGAAGCTTTCAGCAGCCGAGCACTAGTCATCCCTGAGAGGTGAACCTCACAGTTTGTCCTGTTTGTCCTCTTGACAACCTGTCCCTCTTGTCTCAGTTTGTCAGGGAACAGAACATCAAGTCAGAAACTGTTATCCGCTTCTGTGATAACTCATTTAATATCTGGTTTGCATGTTTTGCCTCTGACACTGCAGGTCGATGGTGCTGTCCTTCTGTGGTGACTCGTTATCTTCCTTGACTGTCAGGCTGTTCAGAGGAGACACCATCTGCAACAGAATGTATTCAGGTTGAAGTCAACACTTTAACTGCAGGGTTGGGAGAAGTATTCAGAAACATTACTAAAGTAAAAGTGTACTTGAATTTAAGAAGCTGATGTTTGATTTTTTTTTTTTCCGGAAAATTACTGAAATGTTTGATTAATTATCAAAATAATAATTTTTTTGTGTGATGACTAATCAGTTAATTGACTAATCATTGTAAGATATAACATTATTAGATTGTTAATACTGATGCATCAATGTTAGTTTGAAGAACTTGTACAGTTACATATATACAGTATAACCAAAAGATTTTTGGTGAGATAATGGATCATCTAAACATTTAGAGAAATGAAACCATGTGAGAAGTTTAGAAGGGGATCACTATCTGGTGGAGCTGTGAACAAGTCATGGGCTACATTCACAATGTAAGCCTTAGTGCCTAATTTTGATTTATTGCTCACATCTTTTGTTTGTTCGTTTGGCTGTTGACATTATTTTTTAAATGCGACCAGTACCAGATCCCAGTGTGAACTGGTCACAGTCCTGAACTGACCGTCATGAGATACAGTACATTTTTTAATTATGGCTCGCTGTGGAGCAATACTTCTGTACAGAGGTTCCTGTGGATGTGGAATCAGAGCGAGGAGTGGTGCAATTGTGATGTGAATGGATTCACAGATTTTATCCAAAATTTCAGGATGTGTAACTACATCTGTCAGTGCCTGTCCACAAGAGTCTCTCAGCAAGACACTTCAGGGAAGTGAGTGATGTAAAAGTTGCATGAATTCAGATATAACTGTTCACACTAAGGCCCAAAAAACAGGCCACTTTTGCCTGCAGTGTGAACGTAGCCTTAGACACCTGAAATGTGAGCCCCCAACCCAGTTACACACTGCTTTTTGTTAGATGTCTGAAGCCAGAAAGGTTAAGGCTTATTATATTATCCATTGTGTCAAATCTTTATCTTAAAAGTAACTTCTTACTAAAGCTGTCAAATAAATGTAATAGAGTAAAAAAATTACATAATCGATAAATCGATTAATTGTCAATTGTTAAATTTATCTCCAACAATTTAGATAATCAATCGTTTTGAGTCCATTTTAAGAAAATAGTGTCTCAAATATGACTATTTTCTGGTTTCTTTAGTCCTCTGTGACTTAAGGAAACAACGACCTGTCCCTCTTGTCTCAGAAAAAATTAATCAATTATCCAAGGAAACTGACTGATTAATCAATAATGAAAATAATCTTGAGTTGCAGTCCTAAACGTTTTCCACAGGAGTATACAGTTGAATAAAATGGAAATACTCAAGCAAATTACAAGTACCTCTATATTGTACTTAAGTACCCTACAGTACTTGAGTAAAGGTCCTTAGTTACTTTCCACCACTGTTGAATTGTAAAGTTCAGGTGAGTTTATTAAGACACAGCCCTACAAACCAGGACATATCAGTGTCACGAGAAAGACTGGGAGAGGTGCAGCTGGTTTGAGCTTCAGGTTTGAGCTGCTAACATTACAGATCTAAAAAACCTGTCAGAAAATATTTCAGCTGTTTAACTCTCTAAACTTGCAGCATGTAATTCAACAACACTACACCTGAAAATGCAAACATAGATAAGCTTCATTTATCACTGAATCAAACAGTAAATGATGCATCTTTCAGAGCAGACAATCACTCACACACACAGTATCACCTGACTTGAAGGAGGCAAACTACTCCAGTTAAATTCATTCAAACCAAAATACAACTACACACACAGGCAAAGTAACAAGCAACAGAGACAAACACGCTGTAATATAAAATTCCTCTCACATCCCTTTTAAAAAGTTACAAAAATATCTCTTTAATTAGGTGACTTCATTGAGAAACTCACAGTGTTTGGTGCGTCCATGCAGCTCCATTCTTCCTCTCTCCCCCATCATTGTAAACATGTGTCCTCAGCACATTCATTGTCACAGACTCCTCCCACTGGCTCAGGTCAGAGCCAATCATCACCCAGTCCTCTCTGCCACATCACCATATCCCTGAGTTGGCACCAATCACATGGCTGCGCTGTAAACTGCCCCTGCTCTGGTCCTATAGGAGCTCTCTGGGTAAAAGGTTATTGTTGGTCAAAGAGGGGGGGTGGAGTGTCTGAGGATCTGAGCTAGGTGACTGAAATAAGGTTAATCTGGCTAAGATCGTATGGATAATCTTACAAACAAAACAAACAAACATGCGCTCTGCGTTAGTAATGCACCATGTCAGGTACATAAAATAGCTCTTATACGAATTATTGTTTTGGAGACATTTTGAGCACACAAATAAATTAGTAAACAGGGAAAAACAACGTGGTAGATCAATTACAAATCATAAATGCTAAGGAATATTTGTTATTACATGTGTTGGCTGTGAATTACACTTGGAACACATGATGCTGCCTGCAGATGCAGATGACTCATCTGTGCCCTTTTCTTATTGCGCTGTATGTCAAAAAGCCGCTAGATGGCGCTCTTCTACAGCTCTATAAAGTACAACTACTCAAAAAGCCATCAGATATGAGTTTCACCGCTGCTGATTGAATAAATCAAATGCAAAAACCGAGGGTGACAAATAAAGACCAATAAATGGCTCTCTAGGACCTTTCAATCATTTTATATGATCTTCTTCTGCAGGTATAGTTTGCCCAGCTGTCACTGTAGATTTTTCACTGTAGTTTTCCATTTTGTTGAGCACTTTAAATACTTTTTATGGAAGCAAAGAAAGATTATAATAATCTGAATCTTTTAATATTTACCCACCACCTGACTGCCAGATCTAATCACAGAATACTCTACAGAATACTTTGAAATCCTTTATCAGAGGTTTCCAAAGAGGGAGCTGTGGCTGCCCAGGGGGCTTCAAACAGTATGGAAGTTTTTAAAAAAAAATTACATTACTAGTTGTTAGATTAGTTATCAGAAGGAGAGCACATAGAATAGCCTATCTGGTTAGACAGTTCAGAGATACAGTAGTTTGGAGGAAATTTACAGTTTTTCTCACTTTCCCAGAGTCAGAAACTAATAAATGCCTTTGGATATACCTTTTTATGTATTAGGTACAGTCTGAAGTTATGTAAAACAACTATATTAGGCTATCTTGGCTCAATTGTTGAGTGTCTCATCCTGATCCTATAGACAAGGAGTAGTGCAAAGCAGAGCAAGTAAACTAAGGAGGGTCGCCTTTTTCCAGGCTTTGTAAAAGGGCAGGCCCACAGTTTCAGACTTTTAAAAATGCCCTGACTAATGTGAACCATCTGTCTGCATTTGCATGGTTTGAATTTCCCTGAATATTTTAATTTTTCAGGTCACTTCAAGGTTTGCAATTTGAAATGGCAAAACATGGTTTTCTGTTTGTTGGTTTATCACATATTCAGAAAGAAAATTCAGGTGTTGAAAATTCAAAGAAAATCCTTTTTGGATCTAAAAATTAAAGTCAACTCTAACATCCTGGCAACTGACGATAATACACTGATCGGTTTATGTCACAAGATCCCAAAACAGTTTGGATGAGTGACTAAAACGCTGCATTCATGTCAGATGAGATGGAGGGTAGAGATGGAAAAGATCACAGGCACAGTTTTATGATTACAGAGTTGGCCGTGTGAACATTAAAGCAATGTGCAGTGACAGTCTTCAGCTGACGTGAAGCCTCCATGTTTGGTTTGCACCTCTGTGTTGGTGTCAAGATATATAATATATAAAAAAGTTTCTAAGTCATAATCACGATTTGGAAGTTGACATGAGAACATGACCCCATTTCAAAGACAGAATTTTTTTTTTGTCTCGACTTCATTTTCTGGATCCAGAAAATAAACACTGAACTTGAATATAGTTCTTTGAATATTGGGCACTTTGAATTTTCTGTCTCAATATGTGAAAACAAACCAAGAAACTTAAAATCTTTTTTTCTTCTTAAATTGCACCACGTGAAGTAACATACTTATTAAAAATGTCAAACAAGGAATTCAAACCAAACTAATGGAGAGATGGTTTTCTCAGTAAAATGATTTAATGCTATAAATTCAATAGCATTTAAATAGTAGCATCAAGTATTGAGTATAGAACTTCAATGATTAATTGACTGAAAGAAAATTGCCAACTATTTTGAAAATCATTTGTCATTTTTCAAGAAAAAATGTTTTTAAAAAAAAGTAAATAAAAATTGCTGACTCCAGCCTCTCAAACGTGTAGATTTGCTGCTTTTATTTAGAAATTATGACAATAAATGAAGAGTCTTTTTAGACTCTGGATTTTATGGTTTTGGATGTTGGTTGGACAAAAGAAGGAATTTGAATATGTCAATTGGGATCCGGGAAAATTATGGACATTTTTCACAATTTTTGACATTTTATAGACCAAATGATTAATTGTGAAAATAATAATTAGTTGCAGCCCTAATTGAGTTGTGATTAAATCTAGGTTTTCAGTTGCTTAGAAAACTAAAATTTATATGCTTTGAAAGTTGAAATTCTAAGTTCATGATCAGAAAAAGATGGCAATTTGTTATGGTGACATCTCTTTGTCAATGCAGTGATTTTTGATAGACAACACACACTCGAACACAAAGCAGGAATTGTAAGACTATGACAGAGCAGACATGGAGGCCTTTATTGTTTAACTATGTTTATAGTACAGTGCCACATCTCTCACCCACCATGGCCCCCGACATACATTAGTCAACAACTTTTAACCGCCACCGTGCACACATTACACACATACACACAAACATAACACACGCTCTCTCACACACACGGTTTTCAATGTAAACATTGCAGGCTTAAAGAGTGATACAAAAAGCAAGGTAGTCATCAACCGTTTCTGTTAAAAGCTTCCGTTCTTCCAGAGTTCCTCTCTGTCAAGAGTTCAGAGGAGGGCGGCACAGAAAAAACAGAAATATTATTGTTTGGTTGATCACCTTTTAGGGAACAACAACAAATGTCCTGTTCTCTCTAATCACTGCAGTCACACACTCGCACACACAATCAGGATTCTCATTCAAACAAATGTTTTTATCAAAGTGTAGTTAAAGTGTTTTACTTTGAATGCTTGCAGTAGGCAGAAGGGAGAATAGTGAATCTGAAGTGGAACATCTAACAATGATTATGTTCTTTTCCCATAATCCTCTCTATAGGAAAAAGGCCTTTTGTGTCAATTCCCTCGTGTGTTCACAGGGCGGAGCATTTCTCTTCCCAATCCCGCCTGGAGCTGCATTACCTTTTAGCGCGTACAAAGTACAAGGCGTTGGTTTTAGGGTAGTACTTCACATTCTGTTTTTTGTCCATGAGGCCCCCGAAAATGATGAGCTCTCCCCGTCCCTGTACCACTGTGTGAAGGCTGGTCTCAGGAGGCCCCGTGACCGCGGCGGGAGTCCCGTTCCCATAAACTCTCCAGGACACCACCCCGGCAGATTTGGCCCGGGACACATCCAACACGTACATCTGCATGGGCTTGCAGTTAAGTGACTGGTATAGAGGTTTGCCTACGTTCAGACTCTGCGGCGGGTGGTGGCCCAGACGCCGTGCAATAGGTGGGATAGCATGTCCATCAGCTCCAGCAGCTTGTGGAGGGCTGGAGGACGATGATGGAGGGGTTCCAGGAGGACCCGCTCCTCCTCCACCACCACCACCACCACTTCCGCCTCCTCCAGGAGAAGCCCCCTGTGTCTGAAGGGAAGACGATGACGATGAAGACGGTAAAGATGAGGAAGATTTGTTTTTCACTGCCTCCAGACCTCGTCGTAAGGCAGCGGGGGACACTGCTCCTGGGGGAGTGCGCGGGGAGCCTGCAGGAGGTGTGTGCAGGCCGTTAGTGCTGGGCACCTCAGGGTGATGTGCGGCAGAAGGGGGAGACTCCCAGTCATAGTCTGTGGAGGCGGGCAGGTGGGGGCGAGAGGGAGGGGACGCAGCCTGGGCAGGGCTGGTCCGGGGTGATGGGGAGGATCCGTTTAATAATGGGGGAAGAGGAGGAAGAGGAGGACTGTCTGGGCCTTGAGAAGGAGACTGTTGTTGGGACGAGGACGGGCTCCCGTCTCTGGCACCTCCTCTCGCTGAAGGCCGAGGTCTCAGCGTACCCCATCGACCATTAACACACGGAGCCTCTTCAACAGCTCCCAAGACAACACCAGCAGCGCCGCTCCGCACAGGAGACTGAGAGCGCAGGGAAGGCGGTTCGGGGCCCAGAGGGGCAGGTGTGGCACTTATGGGGGAGGGCCGAGAGTTAAGACTTGGGCTGAGCGGTGCCCGGCCTGATGGAGCCTGTGAGAAAACCACCACACACTGGCCCACCTAGTGGTGAATAAACAAGACGAGGAAAAGATAAATTATTGATCAATCTCCTGATTACATATGTAGACATGCAGAGTAATACTGTTCTTTTTATACCAAAATTAACATGAATGTGTAGGCTTTTTCTTTTTTAATGCAGATAAATCAACTCCGTTCCAACTGTCAATAGATGGGTTGGCCTTTCTGGGCTTTTTTCCCTGATATGTCACGTTCCATGTCACAAACGCAAAAAAGGGGGTTAATAATAGAGCTGTATCCAACTAAGAAGTTTGTCAGTCAAATCGAGTATGGCTGTTCAATATGAAGACTTGATAATTTGTTCTATTTTTTCAGTTCAGCTCCACATTGAACTCCTATATCACCCTGTACGAGTATGTTTTACCGTCAAGATGCATGTTTTAATGCCTTTCTTAGTCATCAGTGATGTGAAAATATCTGATTTTCACAACAGAGAAAGGAAAAGGGTCCATCCTCCTTTTCATAGGGTATAAAATCCCAGTGCATCACAGAGTGTCTCTCCTTCTGACAACACTGTTGATCACTGCAGTGTCTCATCTGTCCTCCATTTCTATCACTCTTCCCTACTTTCATCACAGTATGGTTTGTGGTAATTTAGAAAGTTTACAGCCTGACATTCTGTTTGAATGCAAAAAAACTTGTTTACCAACTACTCGTTTCAACTTCTCCCATCAATTAACCAGCACAGCTTCACACAATCTTCAACTTTCAAGGGCCAGAGACTGTTATAGGTTAATTTTTTATATCATTTACTTCAGTCTGTCTTTCAAAGTCAGCACCGACTTACTTGGAAATCCAAAAATTCATATTCTGGCCAAAATAAATGTGTTTTGTCATCAAAATGCTATTTCCCTGAGCCCTTCTAAAAACTTTTTTCCATGTGATCTGAAGTAGGTTTCTGCATGATAACATTGCTATGTAAACGCCAGAGGTTAACAGAACAACATGCAAAATACTGACACCTGTTGAAGGTAACTCCAAACATATAGGGAGCACTACTGTAACCTACGTCACTGCTTTCTCTAACAGCTTAGTGGGATTTCCATTTGAAAATCTGAAAACGATGGAGTTGCCCTTTAAGGCTGACAGCGAAGACAGACACTCACTCTACATGCTGGGTGACACCACAGCTCCGGGGCCCCGTGGTCCTCGTTTTCCACCTGCAGCTGCTGCCACCTCCATGGTGGGGAATCCATGTGGAGGAGCCAGGCATCTTTAAGGAGCTTAAACACATAAGACAAGAGGATGAGTCAAAACTGTACTCACTTTTAAGACGTACAGATGTTGTTCGGATGCTAGGATGAAGTTACACAAACAACTTACTGCATTAGGGCCACCACAGCCTCCCAAGATGAGCAACGTCTGATCGTCAATCACAATCTAACAGGAAAACATTTAAAAGGTATAATTTCATTTCATATGAAGAAGTTAAAGTTAAGGTAAAGTTTAAAGAGTTAAAACTCAACCAACACTTTATTTAAATAACAATTTTATGGTCAGACCTTGGTAGGATCTTGTAAATAAAGTTTAAAAGAGCAACAATACTATCTAATATTGTCAGAAAAAAGACAGGATTATTTTGTATAGGTTTAATGTGGAGCCACTTACTTGTGATTGGCCTCCTCGGGGGTGAGGTGATGGGCCAGATATGGGTGGTTTGGACCAAGACCACTGCTCCAGATCCAGAACCCAGACTTCATTACTCCTAATCAGAACCATCAGAGACGTGAGATGTTACAGACAGCCTAAGGTTTTATTCTCTAATACACTCCAATTAATAAAATGTGAGACTTAAAGCTGAAATGTGTTTCACATTAAAATATCGTTAGCAAAATACTACCACTGGTTAGGGACTTTATGACTTGCTGTTGAGAAAGCGAGTATTTTACTGATGATAACTCGTCAAATTAGATGCGTCCAGGTCTTCTACACAGCCTGTGTAACAGCTCGTGTGTCACCTGTGCTTTCAACAAGTCTATTTTTAGTTTTTTTGTGCAGAACTAGTGATTGTATATCGGGCTGTAGGTGATGTAACTCCATCACCTCAGTAAATCATATACTCATAATGACCTGACACTTGAGAAGGCAATAATATTTTTACTGTCTACGGACAAGGAGGTGAAACAGCTTTGCAAACAGAACACTAAACGTCCCATCGTTGTTGTGGTTTTTTGAAGTAAGGGACCTAATTTATGCAGCTTGATTTTGAATAATGTGCAATTAAAAATAAGTAACACATTCATACATTTGACGTGCTCCTAGTGATCCCCCAAACACCACCATGGTGTTTCCAATTACAGAGGAAGAGTGGCCAGCCATGGGTGGAGGTCCATGTGTCGTTACTATACAGTTCCACCTGAGACCACAGAAGAAAAAAACATGAATTGCAAAAAGGGAGAACAATAATACTGATGAAAAACTGTACACACTTTCAACTTGTTACATCTACATCCTTTAACTCCTAATACTGAAGTCTCTCTCACCAGTTCTTTGACGGGGAGTAGGTGTGGATTTCATCAAAAAACCTCTCTGGTTGGTGCAGTGGATAAGGGCTGGGGCGAGTCCAGCCTCCAAACAATACTAAAAGATCTTTGTGCATCACTAGAGTCGCTCCAGCTTTAGGAGATGGATAAGAGCCTGTAAAAGAACAGAGCAAAGTGTAGCTAAATAATCATGGTGTTGCACGCACGTGTAAATCAATAATCAAGTTCATAAAAACACAAAAATATTTTAGTGGAGAAAAAAACATTTCTAAGTTCAGTCCTGCTTAATGTCTTCAGTGAAAATGGCTGAAAACATCTCACACAATCAGACTATGTAACTCTTTTCACCTCACCTTAAGGTAACAAATAGTGTTTAAAAACACATGAGCATTAACTTTATAATGTAAGAGACCAAATCTGTCAGTGGATGCTCTTTAGACAAATAGAGCTCTGCCTCTTAATCCTTGGCATGCAATTTCATAAAAGGCACAGTAAGCACTAAAGTTTACAGCAATAAAATGTTAAGTGCACTAGTAAAATAATTTCACGACAATCTCATTTCATCGATGCTTCTTTATTATTTTTTATCACCACCTCCTCAAACACTGTGTACTCAGTTGCTGCTGCTGAGCATCTGACTACTATATTCACTAATGTGGTTCTCCCTCCCACAGTTCCCCTTACATAAGCACCATGTGAAGTTACTTTTTTATCAGGGCTACATATTGTAAAAACAGCTCTGATTCCTGTTGGCTGTTATTGCTGGTAACAGACTCGTACCTGAGGCTAAAGGGCGGATCCACTCCTTGCTGTTGAGGTCAAGTCTCCATAGATCATTGAAGGCAGCATTGCAGCTACTCTGAGTACAACCCCCAAACACATACATGGACTGATTTGAGTCATAATAACATGCACCTGCAACCAAAAAACATAAAGAAAATTTAACCACAACTTAATAGAGACTGCAAACAGTGAGCTCAAGAGTGTTTTTTTATATATATACTTTTTGTTTGAATGCGAAGGTCAGTAAAATCAGTGCCTAGTGTTTCCAATAAAGTAGAAGACGTCTCCAAATCTTTGTACATAGGTGTATACAGCTGCACTGAGAGATTACATCATGATTTAAAATACCCATTTTTAAGATGTCCTAGTTTTCACCATCAGAGGACCTTAAAGGGATAGTCTGGATTACTTGATATGGGGTTGTATGAGGTACTTATCCATGGTCAGTGTATTATCTACAGTAGATGACAGTCGGCACGCCCTCAGTTTGGAAAAGCAGAAAGGAGCACCAGCACAAAGTTAAGCAATGTACTGGTTTGGATAAGGTCAACAGCAAAATGTATTTTAGCCACTTAAAAAAATCTAAACAAAACCAAACAAATACTAGTTTAAGTGTATGCTATATTTGGCATATTTATACCACTTTACCTTGCTGTCAGATAGACTTTTCTGGCAACAAACTGCCATTATGTATAAATCAAATAGCAATCTCTCCAATCCAACCAGACACCATGGTCAAAACAAGTCATTTTACCTGCACAACACCAGAGTTGCTGGTCTACCACTGCCTTGATCTGTTAATTAGTTATTGTTTTATTGTGCAAATTTGGTGTCTTAAAAGGAGTTTGGATTCACCAAAGTCACTCGACAACACAAACTAACCATTAAGGCAGCAGTAGACCAGCAACTCACCAGCACAGCACTGTGTGGTAAAATAACTGTTTTTGACAAAGTTTGGTTTGGTTGAGTGAGAGAGAGTGAGAAAGAGTGATATCTGGCTTATGTAACAGCCCTTTCCCATTATAAAAGGCTGTCTGACAGAAAGGTTAAGGGAAAATATTCAAAATATGGCACACACTTAATATGATACTGATATTTTTAGGTTGACCTTTTTTAATGGGTAAAAATTTGCTACTGATCCTGTCTACAGCAGTACATTGCTAAGCTTCTGTGCTGGTACTCCTCTCTGCTTCCCCAAACTAGAGGCATGCCAGCCTACATCTACTGTGGATAATACTTAAAATAATCCAAACTATCCCTTCAAAAACCCACAGTTAAACTTGTCCAACACCACAATCAAATTATTACATACATAATTAAAATGGTGCTTTATTCTGCATAAATGTAAAGGCAAACTTAGAGGTAAGATTCTGTTTAAATCAGTGAATGTAGATGCAGCATTTGACAATGAACGTGCACAATTCAATGTTTATCACAAATCACTGTGTTTTTAAAGCTAAAAAAGATGAAGCTGCTGATAAAAGGTTTGCATGAGCTTGAAACTGAAAACTTGAATATGTGCTGCCTCCATAACACTAAATCTATTTTAAGTGTGGTTGAAGTCAATCAGATGACAAAATGGATTAAGTGTCTGATGTTGCTCTTTTCATGAGTCACTAATCTTTCACAGGACAGACACCATTTTATCTGCTGCACACTGAACTCATAATCTGATCCACAGCTAAAACTGCATTAAAATATTCCGAGATCTTAAGATACATAACCTGAAATTCTGTGTTTTTGATTTCTGGGAAAAAGTGACTTCAATCAACACTGTACACATGATGTTGTGAAGTAGCAGATACTGACTGTGTGAGAAGCGCTGAGTAATAGGGGTTCCTGGATATGGGTATGTGCGACTTTCCCACTGGATATTTCCCTCCTGGACAGCTCTCAGGAAACCGTGGTAGCACTGATAAGCAACACCTGAAATATTAATGAGCAACAGGAACACAAAAAATTTTAAGTGGACAATGATAACATGATGAGTATTGCTTTTAAATCATCTTCCTTGAGGTGTTTAAAGGACCAGTGTAGGATTTAGTGGTATCCAGCAGTGAGCTGGCAGGCTGCAAACACCTTGTCTCACTCTCCTCTTCCAAGCATGTTGGACAATGATACTCAACTTGCGGCCCAGTAAGCAGGTACAGATATTTCGATTTTGTATGATGGAATAAATAAGGCCATTGGTAACAGAGGCTGATCTCTGCGTGACAGCCTTTCAGGTTGTGCAGAGGGCAGCAGGATCAGATGGCGAGCCCTATTTACTATTGGCTGAGTGGCAGTTACACAGAATTTGGGATAATTCTGATCCCATAAATGTGTATGTCATACTAAAGAGGCTAAACTATGCGCTTCCTTCTGTCCCTGGTTGGAGAAGTTTATGTGTATGTTTGTCTTTATGTTTAATGCTGTATAAGCATCAAATCTAACCTAGGAATTTACAACTAAAATGCAATTGCAGTTATTCAGTGCAAAACTGTAAAATATCTGATTTATCTGTCAATCCATAAGTCCTTAGTTAATTAAGTAAATAACTTAAGTCAGTTAAATTACAAAACAAAGAATTACAAAGAAAGATGAGTTATGGGGTTTTTTAATGTCTGTTCTTTTTATATGATAAATAAGGTAATTATTAGGGGTGGAAGATATAAATGGTATAGAGAGCACACCAGTATGAATTTGCCCTACATTATGAATTTTGACAATACTGTAATATTGTGGTAGAGCCCTCACTTTGCTTGACCAAAAAGCAACATGATAAATTACAGCAATTACAACAAAATGTTAAACACACAGATAAAAGAACCAATTAAGTCAGAGCTTTACCACATTTGAAGATACAAAGGAAACTAAGCTATACAGACTGCACACAGACAGCTTTGGCTTTAGCTTGTTAGTAACAATTCACTTTAGTGAACACAATGAAGAGGTGGAAGAGTTGTAAA
>JAJHUR010085282.1:13624-50879 GCA_027495735.1 Lutjanus campechanus | reverse complement strand
AAAAAAAAAAAAAAAAAAGAGACCTGTGCCACTTCCATTTTATGGACATGGTTCAGGTTTAAAAAGTCAGACAGCACGCAGAAATTGATAATCTGCAAATCAAGTCAGATGACAGTGATTATAAGTGGTGGTAATAGCCGATATACTTCAGAAATGTTCTTAAAACACTGTACTATGTGGAGCATGTCCTTGTAATACAGTCAAGTGCTGCTGTGCAACTATACCTCTGCAAAAGAATTTAGATTGAAATTTAAAGAAAAACAAATTTACCATGATAAATACCATTACCATCCACGCTTTCAATAATACCATGACATACATTTTAGCCCATTCTGCCCAGTCCTAATTATTTTTTATTGTCTGTTTATTAACTGGCCTCTGTCATTTTACAAAAGTGGCCCCCAGGCAAGGCAGGTTGAGTATCTCTTGTGTAGGAGAACCTACAGTGGGCCACAAAACTTGCACTAAACACGAAAGGCCTTGTCTAAAGCCAGTGTTTGGTTTGTCTGTTCTGGGCTACTGTAGAAACATGGCAGTGCAACATGGCAGGACCCGCACCTTCTGTAGACATAAACAGGTCAAGGGAAACAAAAACACAACTATCCTATTTTCAAGTGTTTATACCCTAATGAAAGAATACTGAATGAAGATTATATTCCATTTCTGCCAAAAAGTACCTACAAATCTCACATACTGGATCTTTATGTCACATTTCAATGCTCTGCTCATAGTGTAATGCCCACTCACACCCACTGTAACAGTCCACCTTCTTATTCAGTTTTATATAAATATGTGCGGCATACCTTTAATGAGGCGATACCACTGCTTACATACAAGTGCAGCGGTCTTGTGCTCCTGGTAAGGTGAGAGAAAGGACAGAATGTATTCGAGAACTTCTTCTGGCAGCTCCACCATTGTTCTCCCCCCTGCTTTGGCACCACTGTCCATGTTCCCTTCTTGTCGGCAGGACCCCATCTTTGCCTCCACCTCCTCTGTTATCCCAGCAGGCTCTGCACCATCGTCCTCCGTATCCATGGCAACAAAGCATCCATCCTCATTGTCAGGAGAGCGGGACATTATTGTCTGTTGAGACATGGGGCAGACATGCTAGTGATGTATGTACTAATATGCACTAACGTTCATGATGAAATGATGATCAGAGCATGTTTACCATCAGCTGCACTATAAAAGCAATTAAAATTGGCTTTTTTTTTCTTCCATTTTACACCTGCCCTACATATTCTTTATTGGATTTCTGCAACTCAGATTTATTGGATGAAGCCTTCAACAAAACTGGAAGAGATCTGGTCCTGCCCAACAACCCCAATGACACTGCAAAGCTAAAACCACCATTACATTTCTGTGGCATTTAGTAGTCAGCAATTTTTATTGTCACATCCATTGTCTGAAACGGGTGGTGCCCTTTCTTTTGCTTGAGCAGCTGGCCCCTCTACATAGCACGTCCTTCTTATATCGTTAGCTACATCCAACTAGCTGTCGTTAGCCATCACATAATAACGTTAAATGAAATGCTGGGTTGCTAATGCTACACCACTTAAAGCTAACCAGCTAAGAATATACATGAAACATGTCTTATATCCTACAGATAAACGAGGGATGGCTTATGCTAAACACCACTTTTTCACTGACTAACCGGTATGTAACAGCTAGCATACATGTTATTGAATTTAACGTTTGATCCTATGAGCTAGCACTGGCTAACGCTAGCTAACTGATCACGAGCATCCGAGCTATCGTTAGCTAACATCAATGAATCTTTAGCTAGCGGCATATCGCCAAAGATAATGCGCTTTCTTTTGAATACCTCTGCTAGACAAACCACCTCTGAATAATTTCAATGACACGACATCCTCTCCCACAGTCTCAGCTAACGTTATATCCAACTAGCTAAGAAGCTAGCTGGGATCTTTAGTCTTGTCTGCTGCTGATAATCTGTGCTAGCTATCGTTAGCTTCAGCAGAGGCTGTGTGCTGCTGCTGTAATTGACTAGCGCTAGCTCCTCTGATGTCAGATACTTTCCCCCTGACGTGTTGTCAATTTAACTCGCAAACTGTTGCAGCATCAGTAATACCGTTGTTTTAGACGTGGTCTTTTGCGGGCTCTGAGTGTCTATCTCTCCTCTCCTTCCTCCCCCCCGGTATCAGCTCCGGAGGTTCCTCTGCAGCCTCCAAACAGTCGCCATCTTCCGCTCAGTGAACAGCGTCCTCCGCAGCTCAGCGACGCTCCAGCAGCCGCTCACTCACTGTCTGTCTGTGGTACCAGGGTGGGTCCCGTGGACCAAACACTGCGCCCCCAGCTGCTGTGGGCAAATGTGTTGCCGGGAAGAACGTTGGAATTGCCCCATTTCACCAATTTAAAACGCAAAAAATTAACATAACACTTATATATTAATGAAATAATAAATGGAAACCAATGTGCAATATGAACATCCCATTCAAAGAACCAAAAGGAAATATCAGTGTTCATTACCGTACTGTGCAATATTTCTGGTGTAATATCAGCGCATACTAAACTGTACAATAGGCCTAAATAAAATTTAAAACTATGTGCCATAGTATTAACTCACCTACCGAATCCGTTTCTTGATTATATTATTCCTTTTGTTTTATTCTCTCTTGTCCTTGTACTTATTTATTGTGTCATGTGTATGACAGTGTGACAGTGAGTCAGCATGCACAGTTACCACCGCCCTGAAAGTGAGGCAGCTAAATGGAATTCAGTCATCTGTGGTTTTCCTACTGTGACATGTCAAAATGTCTG
The DNA here is from genome assembly GCA_027495735.1 of Lutjanus campechanus. NCBI lineage: Eukaryota > Metazoa > Chordata > Actinopteri > Lutjaniformes > Lutjanidae > Lutjanus > Lutjanus campechanus. The sequence goes on along the minus strand of JAJHUR010085282.1, from coordinate 48,098 downwards.
CTGTGAAAATGGTCTATTTAAACCTGCAACAGTTTTTAACTGATCATTGCTGAATACTGTGAAGAGTTTATTCAGATGAGCGTCATTGTGTGTCTTCTGTCTTCCAGGACTTTCCTCCTAGTTGAAGTAGGAAAAAATTAAACACAAGAAAATTGAAAGAGAATTTAAACTGGAAAAGAAGTCACACTAATCTGTTTAATAACTGGTGATAATTTCGAGATTTTTACTGATAATTACCAATTATGCAGACTTTTATTATAGCAAAGGCCCTGATTTTTAAAACATTGTAATTAATTGTTTAAAATTGGAAACCTACAAATCTGCCAAACAAGCCACAAACTGAATCAGTCAATCAGTTTTAAACGGGGCAGAGCCCATTATATCTGCTGTATTCTGGACTCCTATTCTGATCCACATATGATTAAAATCCGACAAAAATTAAATTTACAAAAAAAAGATTGTGAGTTAGTGATGACTGTTTGCCATGCTGCGTTCAGGTCACTACCGTTCATTTCCACATTCAACTGCTGAAGCGAATTTATAACATTTCATAGCAACATTTTATCATTTATATTAAAGAATGCATACTCCTGTTTGAAGCATTATTTAATTATTATTCGTTGATATTTTATGTTATGAGCATTTCTCACTTTGTGCCTTTGTAAATCGTAATTTTTGTCCAGAGAAAACGTGAACGCTTCCGTATGTCACACAACACTTGAACGCAGCAGTTACCCTCATGCCATGCTAAACACAAATAGCCCCATCCAATTCTCGCCTATCCCGAAAAAAACAAGGACAGTGTGGCGGAATAACGTTACTGAGTGTCTCTTTTACTACTTCGCGGGCAATATAATGCGCTATAACGGTAATTGAGCTTTGTCAGGGTCCGCGTTTAAATTATTGCATTTTGCCGGTTACTTGGAAGCTAACCCTAGCAAGTTTACGCTACCTGAGCAAACGTTAACAAAACGTTAATTCACTTCCTGTTTAACGCTTAAACTTGAGAGGTGTTGCTTGAGTGTTAAACCGTAGTTCATATCTATCGACAGTACACACTATATCGTGTGTACAGCCAAGTGTTTTTCCGTCTGTGCTGTGTGTGGACGACGCCAGTGGCCGGTGATTTACTGAGGTGGACGTGACGCCAAATTTAAAGTAACAGGCAGCCCAGCAGCCAGGGGGATTGCCCTTAGTTGAGCATTAAGCTAGCAGGCTAACACGCGGCCGGGGAAAGGATTGTGACTTGTTTTATTCAGCCTTCATCTGATCGCAAAAACTGGTTATATTGAGCTCCCCGCGGGTCTGTGTGAGCGCTGCCCACCGCCACATGACCTCTGCGTGGATGGAAAACAGTTAGCCAGCGGAGCCGAAGAGGTAACCAGCCAGCAGTCTGTTAAACATGGAGGATGAAGAGGTTGCAGAGAGCTGGGAGGAGGCAGCGGACAGCGGGGTGAGAAACATTACAAATATTCTGCTCGACAAGATGTTAGTATGGTGGTTAGCAAGTCACATAGCAAGGATCCGAGATCGGCTGGATGTGTGTGGTGCTTGAGTATATAAACGTTATTAATTTCGGCTTATTTTCTTATCAAAGAAAGCAGCCTGGATTCCTGGCTCAGTCTTGCAGGCCTCGCTGTCCCACAACGACATGAGACTGAGCCTGGCTTCGTGTCATTTTGTTTGCGGCACAGAATGATTTTATTATATGCAGAGAGCCCGAGTAACATCCACTAAGAAAACCTAAATTCTCACAAAGTCGACTTTTTCCCCACATTTCCTTCATTGTTTAGGCCCGCCCATTGCGGAAATGACAGGTTGCACTGTGGTGAATCATTACTCTACCATAACAGTGTGGTATGTTCAGGGTTTTACTCAGATAGATTTAGCAGATGTTTTAGCGTGTATTGGTAGATTGGACCAGTCTGATTTGATTATGGCGAAATATGTTCGATAACAGATAACTTCACATTTTTTATAACTCATGATTGTGTAGTTGCTGATACATGAATACAGCTAACCGTGTCAACGGTGTCTTTGCTTAACACTAAGTGCGAATATGAAAATCATGTAATAAATTATATTTTTAACATATGACACCTGTTCTCCATTTTCTTAACATAGGAAATACACATTTTTAACTAATGGTGCATATCATGCACTGTAAAAGCCATAATCTGTACACATAAATCATAGAATGTGCGGTAAGATTTCTTCCTGAACTAATATATTTTGTTCTTAATCAGTATTAATGTTGGATTCCGGACTATGTGTTTGTTGTTTTTCATTTTTCATAGAATCACTGTCAACAAAAAGCGTAAGAAAGTGCACAGTTGCTATGAAACACAAATCAGTTTCTTAAAGGCAAACTATGGAGGATTTACTCTAAAATAATGCAGAAGTGTGCAGTGGTGCCTGCATCTGCAGCTGCACCTTCTTATTTTCTCATTATTTTGCTTTGCTCTGGAATCTTTACCAACCCAAAATGCCAGTATTTGATGTCCTGGGAATGAGACTGAACATTCAACTATCATTTTGGTGTTTACAAACAACAAACTGACAAATCCTACATATTGTACATTTAATAAATGTAATTTGAGGTTCAATGCAGAGTTTCTACATTGTCAATTGTAGGTCACTTACTGACAAGAGTTTAAATCCATCCCTTACCATAGTGAGGGATTATTGGTTTGTAATGATCGAACTACAGTATGTCACAATAACTTTCCAAAGCAGGGTTTCTTATATTCCAATAACCAGTCTCCAATATAGAAATCCAGATCTCGCAACATGTTTGTTATACAGGTCAATGAAGCACATAATGAACCTGTTACATGCTACAAATGTAACAACTATGTCTTTCTCCTCAGGAAATCGAGAGAAGGCTTGAGGCTAAGCTGAAAATAAATCAGGAGGCAAAGTAAGTAAAGAGAAAAACAATTAAAATAGCTAAAAAATATGGCGAGAAAAGTTTTTTAAAATTTTATTCCTGTCATGTTTTTCCTGGTACAGGAAATCCAGCTTGGGTTCAGGTGGCTCACCTGTTCGAACTGCAATTGTTATCCAGGATGACTCTCTGCCTGCTGCACCCCCACCACAGATTCGAATTTTGAAACGTCCTTCAAACAACGGTACCGCTGGAAACCCTGCATCCTCGTCTCGTCCCTCACAGCAGATGAAGTCTTTGGCCCAGCGAGAGGCAGAGTACGCTGAAGCCAGACGAAGGATTTTGGGTAGTGCATCTTCAGATGACGTGCCTCAGGACAATCCCTGCCAAGACAGGTAAGACATTACAACAGTGAAGAACAACATTTAAAGTTATTACAGGGAACTTTACATTTTTATTGATTTTGGTGCCCCCTGTGGAAAAAAGCAGTATTATTTCCACTGCAATAGTCACAAAATATAATGTCAAAAACAACATGATCTAAATAACAATCTCCTCCTGCTTATTTTTAACTGGCTAATGTGCTACTCACTGTAACTTTGCTTGGGAAAACATAAACACAGGCTCATTTCATCTGATTTCAAAAATTCAACGTGGTGGCAGGCATTAAGAATAACGATATAGAAATAGCCGGCCTTCTAATGGATGGCCTTGTTTGCGTATGTAGGTCATATAGTGGCATCAGTACGGAGACTGTGTCATAACCAGTTAAAAACTCCTTGTAGTGGCCAAAAACAGTAGCAAAATTGAGAGCAAAATATAAGTTTAACACAGTTTTGTAATTTATTCTCATTTCTCCACATATCTTTAGGCCAGCTCGTATGAGCACACAGCAACCATCAGAACCAGTTCGTCCAAACAATCATGTGATCCGCCAGCCCACCGGCCCAGATGGCACCTCAGGCTTCCGACTCTGCAGATAAACAGGAGCTACCTGCTGCAAGGATTCGGCTGTCTCCCTGAGAGGGCATGAAGGGCGGCAGTTAAAGGGGATGTGTGTGGTATGAAGAGCAGAGTGGTGGGATGAGAAATATATTTGACAGACATTAGAAATATGAAGACGTAGCATGGATTGAAATGAACTGCTCCACCCTCTCTCTAATCTGCGTACTGGCCTGGTCTTTGCCTTTCACCTTGTCTTTTCCCACTGTGGAACGTTGCAAGGGCCTGGCAGAGATCAGCCAGAGATCTGAAACCCCTTCTGTTCCACACTGTGAACAGGCGTCCGCCTCACATCCCTACACACTGTGATACTTTGATGTACCATGAGGTGCCCTATGATTTTAAGTATGATTGGCCGGCCGAGTGCCAGGGCATCAGGTGTCTGTCTCTTCAGGGAGAATAAGGAGAGCTCGTGAATCTGTGGGCATCCCCCCGGAGACACGCAAACGAGCAAGCTGGCCTTTCCACTGATGGAGCGTGGATCATGGCTGGGTGTCCACCGGGCGGCTGGCCTCAGTTTGTCGGGTTCAGTGGAAATCAAGTGCTTGACAGTGCTGAGAGTTTACTGTGTGTTCAGCAGCTTGAGTGCAAGGTGACGGAGAGTCAAACTGATCCAAGCCTTTGAGTAAAAGTGCACAAAAGTGTGTTTTAATACTGTAGTGGCTTAGAAATGGCAAAGTCCCAGACCAGCACTTTCCACAGTCCACAGGCCTCTTGGTTGGCACTGGTGGCTCAGAAAGAAACGCCCGGTGGGCACACAGTCTGTGGCCAAAGGTTATAGATCAGAAGGACAGAATGTCACAAAATCTAGGCTTATTCGAGCAATAATAATGAATCTACTCCCTGGATTATTGTTTACATGTTGCCTAATTACCTGTGCTGTGTTTTGTTTCTTTTATTTTAAACAGTTTACATTGTTTCATGTTTTTTTTTCTTTTTCTGAGACATAATATGTTTAGGCCTGGAGTTCAGTAGTATATCAGAGATTAGATGACGTAGCCTGCATAGGTAACTGTATTGGTAGTGTCATTAAATTTTATCAAATTGGAAAAAGTCAGTCCTGTTTATGAGTTGAAAATCCAAAGTTATCGTGCATAAATGTCCATGTGTGTTGCCTCGCTGTTTCTAAACAGAATAGCAGAGATGGAACTTCTCTTACAGCCAGCTGCACTGCTTCTGTCTAAAAAAGAAGACTTGCATTGGTTGTAGTATATTGACTGATTACGCTATTGTGCAGTTTCTTCAGAAATAGCTATTTGATGCCTGTGTGGAGGATGATACAGCCAGCTTCATTTTGGGAAAGATGTGTCAGGGAAATTTGTGGTGAAAACTACAAAAATTATCTAAAAATATTTGAAATCTCTTTTTTTAATCAGAAGAATGAAGCCAAATGCCACTGCCTGGTTTTAATGGATGTCTTTCTAGTGGCGTTCCTCACACAAAAGGATTTTACACCACTGATTGAAAGTAAAAGAAATTACAAAATATTGATGAGTTACCAACACTGACAGTCAACTGACAGTTTTACAGTAATTAGACCTGCACCAATTTTTGAACCTTTTAACATTTGTATGCCTTAAACAACAAATGATCCCTGGCTACGTACATAAACTTTCCAGTGATTAGTGCTTGTTAATCTTGTGCTTTTTTGTGCACTTGTGAGAGGTTAATAATTTCATTGAATAAATCCAGTTTGTAGCTGCACTCAGCAAGTGTTTTAGGCAAATACAAAACCACACTCAGTGAGAGTGCAACAGTGCTTTTATTACAGAAGTGTTCTGTGACTGTGCTTTGACCATGATTAGTCCAAATAGTTTCCAGTGTCAGTAAAACCATTGATTAGAAAGATTAAGACCTGTAATGAATTAAAAGAGTGGTTAACAGTAAATTAAACGTCTCTCTTCTACACAGCAGCAAATTTATCAATATGGTCAAAACTGCTGCATTTGCGCTGCTCATTCAAACCTCACTCGCTGCAAAAAAGTGAGTGTATCATTCACTAATGTCTGGGAAGTGAAGTTACCTTTTGTTGTTGTTTGATGACGGCAGTACAAGTTGGCGATTACAGCTCCAACATCTCAGTAGTTTTGTTGTATGAGAACGTAAAAACTGTTCACAGCATGCAAGGTTGTAAACTGGATTTGGACCTACAACATCAAAGGACGCCAGATAATAACACTGTTCCCAGGGATCAGGTTCAATTCATTTGATGAAATAAATGTAATACTTTAAAACTGATAATTAAAAGCAAATACCCATCCTGTACCTATGTGATCTACCCACAAAGCTTTGTTTCAGTCATTCACAGCCACCTGTCCAGTTTGATGTCAGTGTTATTTTGAAACTTGAAATACACAAGTGACATTTGAATACCCTTTAATAAACACAGTTCAAACAAAGAACTCAGTGTAACGTTTTATATTTTGTGAAACCTCGTTCTTGAGCAGAAAGTTGAATGACTTTGAAGCATATGTTATTTCTATTTAATGTGATACAGATAGGAATAAACCCATTATGGTTAATATAAAGGCATTTATAAAATAACCATTATTCCCACTATGACACAGATGATAGTAGGTGAATTAGAAGCAAATACATGAATATCTAATTTTACAGTACATTAAATTCTTCAGCTTTAGGATTTAGAAATGGCTTCACATGCTACAACAAGTTAATATGCCTTACTTAAAATCAACAAGCGCCGGATGCCAGCTTTGCAAACTGCAATGCTGCAAACAAACCAGCATGATGTGCAAGTCTGAGATCATACAGGTAAAAAATTTCAGTGGCAGGGAAAGAGAAGTATACATGCACATAGCAGCAATTACTGTTCCAAGAAGATAAAATTAATAATTTGTTGTCAGCTGATTTGATGTAACAACATAATAGCAATACGTAAGGAGAGATACTGAATCATGAGATCTGAAAATGTGAAAAATAGTCAGTTGCAATTTTTTGTGCATTTTCCTTCACCATAGTTGAAAATGTTTACAAATTGTTAATCATGAATAATTTATAAGATATTTTCCATTTTTTCGTCATTTTATTCTCATTTTGAGTCTAAGTTTTAGTTTCTTTATTCATCAAATGGCTCTGCCAGACAGAACAGTGTTATATTCATGAACACATTTTTAATTGGCTAAATTCTTAACAGCAATTAATCGTTTAATGATTCCAAATGTGTGTTTCTGCAGCGTTTTGTTTTTCATTTGTATCTCATTGTTTCATTGGCCTGTTTGTGATCAGATCACCTTCCTGGCTACTAAAATGCAGATAAAAGGTTTAGATATTAATCCAAATTGTACTCAGTACTCAACTATGATTTTCAAAGTAACTATGTAGATTTCATCTTGTAATGCATATTTCAGTACGAGTACAAGTACAGACTTGAAAATCTTCTCATAAAATTACAAGTACCCCCAAAAATGACTTAATTACAGTAATTTGAGTATTGTGCTTGGTTACTTCCACCCCTGTTGAAAACAAACATTGAATTTTATTAAACTAAATATGGAATATGAGCCTCGCACACTACTGAACACAGAAATGCCTCAGGATTGGGTACTATGATTTACAAACTGCCCCCATCCTTCAGAAAGTATTGTGAGTCAGTGCACCCTCCTTTACTCTTTACCCCTGGGCTTTCCTTACTGTAACATGTCAGAATGTCTTCCATAAATAAGGAAGACAGTAGCAAATACCGACACCTCTCTGACTCTCCTTTTAGCTTAGTTTAGTTTCACGTTAGTGTGAAATTTAATACAGCATTGTCTGTAATTCCCAGCACAGTTTCACTCACCTTCAACCTGAGCAGAGGTATAATCAGTGAGCTAAACTGAAAACACCTGTGTGGGTGTGCAGGGCCTGCAAAATAACTCTGTCCACAGCATCCACTGTCTGAGCTAATCTATAGTCAGTGTCGACACTGTGAATGTTCAGTAGTGAACAGCTGTGTTGTTACATGCAGGAACACTGTAACTTTTTTGTGCTTTAACTGACAAAGTTTCAGCTTTTGCTCCCAGTAGAGCCACACTGAAAGATGTTTATTAGCTTAAAGAAATCTGCTGTCAGTGCTGGAAATGTAACAGTGCGGTTACTCAAGTACTGTACTTAAGTACACATCTGAGGTACTTGTACTTGACTCAAGTATTTCCAGTTTGTGCAGCTTTATACTTCCACTTCACTACATATCAGAGGCAAATATCATACTTTTAACTCCACTACATTGGTCTGACAGCTTTAGTTACTAGTTATTTTTCATATTACAATTTCATAGGCTTCTTGTCCAATGTAAACCGCGTAACTCCAAATGTGGTGATTTTTATTTACATTTGTCTGATTGAAGGATTAAGTGCTCTTCTACTTCTGCTTGCTCTATGATTCCATCAATTACTTCTTTGATCAGCTGGAAAATGCATTGTCACAAAGCTTAGAACAGGGCTGTTTTTCTGACACCATGAAAATGTCACTTTTTAGAGAACAGTGATTGTCACAGGACAGGAAAGCTACAAACATATGATGATCTTATAGAATATGATCTATTGCTGTATATTAAACTGCCCAACAGTATATAAAGTAGTTAAAATGAGAACATTCACGGACATTAAAATGAGCTCAACCTGAAACAACCACAGCAGTTATGAGCAACATATACATTAATACAGCAGTAATATTAATTTTAAAAAATCATATCTAATAGTAAAATACTAACAGGGACCATTTTACCGCAGAATGACTACTTTTACTTTTGATTGGCTACTTGCAGTAAATTTAGCTAATAATGCTCAATGACAATGCTCATGACATACTTAAAGGGTCAGTTCACCACAAAATCATGACCTGGTTAGCCAAGATAATCCACAGACCTTGTTGAGAGCAGTTTCATGTGGGAACTACTTTGTCACTTTGTAGAAAGTAGTTCCTACATGAAACTGCTCACAACATGGGTGGATTATCTTGAATAAACAGGTCAGGCACTGCAGCTGAGTTTTTCAAATCTATTTTTTGGTGCTCTGAGCACCACAAGCAGAGGGCCATCTAGTTAATGAGTTCTCAACCTTTTGTGGCATAAGAACCACTTCTGATTATAATATAATAATCAGGTAGGTGTTTTTAAATAGTGACATTAGCCATTTAGCTGGCCTAGGTTGCTGTTAACATGAAAAAAACCACAGCGGAGTTTATGAGGAGAGTGATCAGCACCACAGAAGCCCTTTGTACACGTTATGCTTGCTTTCACAATACGGTGATCGTTGGTCAGTCTCATTTTGGGCAGCTCTTCCCTGCACAGAGTGTAGAAAAGAGCAATAACAACCTAATGTTAGCTTGTGGCTAGCTTATGTTGCTAACATCTGTATATAATGATCAAAAATACTAACAGCACACTAATACACACAATGTCAATGGTAACTTGTTAAAAACATATGTAGAAATCAAACTGTAAAAAGTATTTTAATAACTCTGGTGACCGTGGACGTATACTGCAGATTTGATACTGGAAGGCAAGTTGTGGGTCATCCATAAAGCGGATATACGTCGCACTACATTGTGCATGTGGAGAATAAAATAAAGTTGAAAAAATAAAAACAAAACGCAATAAATAAATAAATATATAATTTGGTGCCCTGAGGCCCATCGTTGGGCCCTACCCCATTGGTTGAGAAGGACAGGCCAGAGTGAGAAATGTGTATTTTTGAACTGCCCCTTTAAGGAAGGTTTTGAATGCATGACTTTTAATTATAGTGTGCTGTTTTCAAAGGGTGGTATAAGTACTTAACTTAAGTAGTCTGAAGGACCTGAAAATGTCTTGCACTGCTCTCTACTTTGGAGACTGTGTTATACCTTCATCTGTCACTGAGTTCATTAATGTCTCCTTTCATTAGTGTGTTTCTGTACCTCTCAGGTGTCCGAACCATCCTGACCAGACGCGGCGCTGTTTGAAAGCAGCTCCGCGGCTCATCTGGGATCTCGTCGTGTGGTTGAACTCCAGAGGTGTCCATTGAAAGTCGGAAGTTGAGTTTGATAGTTGGAGAAACTTGACAAAATGGCAGAAGACAACAGTTATGAGTCGATGCTCTGTGTAAAGCCCGAGGTCCATGTTTACCGGATCCCCCCGCGCGCCTCTAACCGTGGATATCGGTAAGAAGACGTCACAGAGAAGTTACGTTAACGTCTCTGACTGACGAGTCAGGAGACAAGTGTCGACTATCAAGCTAATGTAATAGCAACACACCCATTATCGGACAGCCAGTTGTTATTATCGGCGTTAGTCACTTTTCTCTGTTTCTCTGCTGAATGTAGTCGACGGTTACAGCCCACACAGCCAGTTAACTGTCGGATAAGTAGTACACAAGATAACTGTAACAACCAGCGTCAGCGGTGTGTTCAAACACATATTCGCTGCTGTATCAGCTCACAGAAATCTGACACCATCATCCTGACTTTGTAAATAAACATTTATCCAGTGTTACTTGTGGCTTCCATCTGATGTCATTTAATAAGTTAACTTTAATTTTGAAAGACCAGAGAGGTGATGATATTGCTAATAAGATCGAACAGTTTTAAATGGCAGTGCTCACGTCTGTCCGATAATGGGTGCAGGAGTCCAGAGTTCATGTTAGCCGTGAACCAAGTGTCCACAAAGAGTCAGTAAACTGGAATTTGCTCGATTATTATATCAATTATAGAAGTGCTAAGGTCTTTTACTTTAGTAAAAGTAGAAATACTATAGTCTCGAAGTACTCTGTTACAAGTAAAAGTCCTGTATTCAAAATTGTATCTAGAACAAAGTGTACTTTAAGTACCAAGAGTAAAAGTATTCATTATGCAGAATGGTTTCTTTCACACTGTCTTGCAATAGTATAGTAATCTGTTTTCATCCTTCACAAATGCATGTAAGAGCATTTTAATGTTGTAATTAATGAGGAAACAAGTGGGTAGACTATTTGTATTGTACTGGATGGTATCATATGACCGATTTTTAAAATGTAAAAACTAACTAGTACCTATCATATAGTGGTACAGTATTTACCTCTGAAATGTAGTGAGTCAAAGTATAAAAGTAGCATGAACTGGAAATACTCAAGTAAAGTACACAAAGTACAGTACTTGAGTACACATACTTAATTATTTTTCAGAATTGTGATAAATGCAATATATGCATGGACTGTGGCCAGTACAGTATATTGTGCACTAGTTTTGCACACAAATGATCATAAGAAATTTCTGAAAACATTATCTGGCATTGGCACACTGCCTCCTAAGCAGCCTGTTGAAGAAACTGTTATGAAAGTTTATTCTTCACCTTGGAAACAGTAACTGGACCACAAAAAGGCAAACCTGCTGAGATGTCCTCAAGAAAACAGAAAATTGTGAGATGCGGTTGAAAGCTCTGGAAAAAATTGAACTTGAGGAAATTTTTTGTCTTGTCCAATTTTGTTTAAGTATTATAGAAATGTATGGGGTTATTTTGCTTGCTGCAGAGTGAAAATTCTATATTTTTATTTTAATAGTGATTCTGAGGTCCGTGAAGCTTTGTTTTGTCTCAGGGGTGAATTATATCTCTACTGTAAATCTCTACTGTAAATCCGAATGCGTGGAACTAACAGATTTTGCAGCGTAATGCACTATATACAGTTTTTGGGTGTTTAGGATTGCTTTTCTCCAGTTGGCTGCAGAATAGCAGAGATCACAAATGTCTGATTTTTGTCTTCCTGAAAAGTTTTGATTTCACTTCCTCCTGCTGTGAAAAGCTACAGCTGCCTGTGTAAAAATGGTGTCAGCCATTCCAGTGCATGAGGATTAGACAAACCACTTTCATATTGAAATTCAGCGAGTTTCCTGTTTTTCTAGTGCTGCTGACTGGAAGCTGGATGAACCTGCATGGACTGGCAGGATGAAAATCACAGCTAAAGGCAAGATGGCCTTCATTAAGTTAGAGGACAGAAACACAGGTAAACAAACTGGCATCTCTGCTGTTTTCTGCATTTGTTTGTCAGAGTGTTCTCACTTAACATGAATTCGTCTCTTAACTCATGCCACCAAGACAAATTGCTTTGCAATTATTTTATTTTTTTTTTACCTCTGCAAGTAATTGTGTAAGATAAGAACTTAATTCATTTAAGTGACTCTCTTAACATCCCATAAGCACCATACATAAGCACTAAGTATTAATGAAGCACTGAGTGTTTAAAGTGAGCCACCAGTTCAAAGATTGCAAGAAATCCTGACCAGTTTAGTCATGAAACAAAGTGAAACTGCCTCTGTTGTCCTGTTTGCTCTGTTTAGAAGCATTGAATATAGATCCTGTACTATTAAGTTGCCATGGTTAGATTTGTTATTGTTACATGGATCAAATGTCTTCACATTTAGGCTGCACACAATAGTGGTTCACAAGTATTTGAGACTTGAAACACGTGCTCCACAGCCTGAGGGAACCTGGGCTCTGTGGTGCACACTGACACTCCGATGGATGAACAGGAATGAAAGCAGCTACCTCGCTGTCTACTAGCAAAAATAGACTGGTTTGATTTTTCCATTGAAATGGAGGATCTTATTTTAGCAATAAACAACGATGGATTACATTAAGCATTTTGCTGTACCCACAGTATCATTGATTCATGGCGATAGTTGTGGGAGGAAACATACAGTGTGCAACAGATTTACATTACAGTTGTCATTATTTTCTTACCAGTAATCTGTAATTGGCCTTGCATGCTTCATATTAACACGTCTCCTGACCTGCTGACCATCTGAGCACAGCTAGCACAAATGATCTTCTAACTATTTGAAATAATCTCTGGAAAAGTTTGCCAGTTCTACAGTTCCAGTCACATTTATCACAGAGAACCTTTGTGTCACTGTGTGATCAAAGCACTTGACAACAAGCTTCCTATCTCTCTTTGTCCTTTTCAACCAACTGTTTTACTTGATTACTTTCAGAAAATAACCTTAAGGCACCGTTTGGTGTAAATTTGTTCTTTGCAGGAGAGTTGTTTGCTCAAGCTCCAGTTGAACAGTATCCAGGTTGTGCAGTTGAAGCAGTCACAGACTCCAGCAGGTATTTTGTGATCCGGATAGAGGATGGAAATGGTAAGATACTTTCATCAGAGACTGTGTTTTTCTTCAAACTATTTCACAATAAGAAACACTTTTAATAAAAGAGGGTAGGCAGATATGCTGCACTAAAAACATCTTAAATCTAGGGATTTATTTTATTTATTTTAAAGCCAAAGGGACTTTTTTTACACACAGATGCCATCTATTGCTGTTCATAGTATTTATTTAGTCCACACAAATGCTATAAACAAATCTACTCTTGTAATTTTCAGGAACAAAGTTCTGTATTCAAGCTAATATGGTGTAGGATTGATCCACAGTTTTCATTTAACTTAGGCCTATACTGTCCATTACTGTATACAGTATATCTTACTGCAGGAATATGTATGTTTTATGTTTTGTCATGTGATGCAGAAGGTACCCTAATGTGTTTTTGTCTTTAAAATTTCTTCAATAAAGGACGTCATGCTTTTATCGGTGTGGGTTTTGCTGATCGTGGAGACTCATTTGACTTCAACGTAGCTTTACAAGATCACTTTAAGTAAGTAAACTTCTCTCATGAAGCCTTTTGACTATCTGATCTCTGTTTTTAATGAGCTGGTACATATTTCAACACACATCTTGATATATTTATATTTTGCTTTATGGGTAGACGATGGTGCACATTTCTAAGTTGTGCATATTCATTCAAATAATTTGTTCTAATTTTGAATGTAAAATTGTAAAAGATTCGCGGTTGTTCCACATGAATAAAACCTTTTCAGATAAAGTTTGTTACAATACTTTCAAAGTAGAAGCTTTGTAAAGGTGCAGAGCCGTTAACGTGTAATCACTTTGATGTTTTCTGATAACTATAATGCTTTCGAACTCTGTTTCTAAAGGTGGGTGAAGCAAGAAGGTGAGCTCGCAAAACTGGAAGCTTCTCAGAGTGCAGCACCCAAGCTGGACCTCAGCTTCAAAGAGGGACAGACTATAAAGATCAGCATTGGGGTGAGCATTTAGCCCCAACATTAGAGATGTTTCTGATTTTTGTTTAGTAGAATTTAAAGCCTCTGGAAATTTGACTTTAAATAATAAAAATGTATACATGATGTCACAGTTGAGTGTCTCAGTAAGGTTAGTTTGGGTCTGCAATATAATGTCTTCAGTTCCCTGTTGTCGAGTTGGCTCAGAGTGGACAACACGGGAGCACAGGAGCAGAGAGGTTTCATTGTACCCATTTGAGTGGCACAACTGATGCAGATTTTTTTTTTTTTTTTTACAATATTTTTCATCACCAATACAAAACAATATTTCAAATTTGTATTAAAGCGATTTTCAAATACTTTTTAGATTTTGCTTATTAATATATACATAAGAACCTAAAATACAGTTAGAGGGCTATTGTGGATTTGAGTTTCTAGTAGCTTTAAAAGAGAAAAGTTGTAATAACTGGAAATGTGGATTTGTTTGCTCAGTAAACATAGAGTTGGAAAAAAATACTAGGAATAAAATAATAGATTGAACAATGACATATTGTAGGAGCCATGAATAAATTCAGAAAAAAATATATTATTGTAGTAATATTAAGGTGTGTGTGTAATAGTTCATATTTTGGTATTATTTGTTAGCATTTATGATATTATCATTTATAGTGCAATCATGTTTATTAAGGAGATAGTGGGTCACATATGGGCAGGGACAAGCACCTGTTCACCTTCTGTATTTAGTGGGAGAGAGGGTGAGCTGAGTGACAATATTTTTGTTAACTGCTACTTTTTTTGATCACTGTGATTGCTTTAATTGTGAGTTTGTACTTGTTACAATAATTTGATAATTTCTTAATTGAAAAAAAGTCAAAAGTATTTTTTCAGCTCTTAGTGAATTTTTGTTAGCGTGTCAAACAAAGTGACCAGCCCAGACCCTTTCAGCAACGCTTTTGTTTGTATTAAGAAAAGAGTAATTAATTAAGCAATAAAGAAACTGTCATGCCTGTCTCACAGAACATCAAGAAGAAGGAAGCAGGTGCTGCCAAAGCAAAGCCCATGGGTGGGGGTTTGCTTCCACCTCCACCAGGTGCAAAGGCTGGTGGTTTCATACCACCTCCTGGGGGACCACAGACAGTCCCAGCTGTACAGACTAACACTGGTGATCACTGTGATTTTGTTTCAAAACACATTTTTTAAATCATCCGCACATTTTAAAGAGTATTTATGCTTTCCATAATTGTTTTTATCTTTGTATGCAGCCCCTCTTTTAGACTTTGGCTCACCCGTCCCTGCAGCTCAGCCCAGCTCTGATTTGTGGGGAGATTTCACATCTGCAGGCTCCAAGTAAGTTCACCCACTGTCACATGCATTTATGTCTGTAGTGATCCATGGTGTTCATCTGTCATATTCATGATTGTTCTTGTATTCTGTCACTCCCCATCATCGTCTTCACCCCCCCTTTCCTCCACAGCTCCAGTAAAGATGCTGTCAAATCAGGATGGGTGCAGTTTAGTTGAGTCGTGAGAACACCTTGCACACACTCAGGTTCCACACATTCCATGGACAGGACGATTGTGGCAAAAAGAGAAACTAAAAGAGAGGAACTGTTAGTAAACGTGGCTGGCTCATTCACTGCACCTCTTCACATAGACCGTAGCCCGCTGACCAACACACTCTGGAGGAACAAACAGTCTAATGTACATATTTTTTACAATCATACTCTTTTTTTCCCCACACTCCTCTTATGCAGTCTTTCTGTCCTTTTCATCTGTCCAGAAACCAGATTTGATTGTGTCCCTCTGGTTCTTGTCCTTACAACATCATGCATATGTTTTCCTCCTCCTGTCATACAGTTATCTCATTACACCAGCACCACTCATCTCAAGGTTGTTTGTACCATTTGGGAAATGGTTTACCTATTGAAGTATCTATGTTTTGTTTAGCTGTATACCAGTATGGGTTTTTTTTTTTTGTTTCATAGTATTTTTTGGAGATCTTGCAAAGCTATATTGATATTTGATTAGTTTTAGTTTCATGAAAACATACACAGATTTTTTAAAATCACAGCATTGGAAATAAGTCATGATTGCCATTTTGTCCATCGTTTAAAGTTTGAACATGCTTTACATGCATATTCATGTTTGTCTTTGTGTACACTCTTCATATGTCTTGACTCGTGTGTTGTTGCTTTTTAAAATGTGCCTTTTACCAAATTGAATTTTCCTTAATCTTTTCGCTAATTTGCATCGAATATTTGATCAAGTGCCTTCCTGAAAAAAGATCTAAAATGTATAAATATATGTCCTCTTGTAAATAAACAGTATATTTCATTGGCTCTTGTTTGGATTTTTATCAGTAAACTACCATGTTTGTGAGATTGTTCTTCTCTTGGAGTTACCAGTTACCTCCTCCTCAGTGTAGTCAGCAATAGGAATAGATGATGTGGATTCTTTTCAGCCGACACCGATCACTGATAATTACCTGCTTCTCGTGGCCAATGCTGATAGATAACTGACAATTTCACATTTTTATACAACTCAAATTCCAAAAAGCTTGGATACAAAAAAAGCAAATAATTTTTAACTCATATTCACTTGAAATACAGTGCAAAGACAAATATATTATATATATAAATAAATATAAAATATTTGATGTTCAAACTTATAAACTTATTTGTTTTTTGTAAATATACACAATTGCTTGTGTGAGTGTGCATGATCACGGGATCTACGGCTTGTCTGCAGCTAATCTCAAATACTACTGAACCAGCCAACACCAGGATCAGCCTAATTATTTTTTTTGTGCACATTCATGATACTGAAGGGCCTCTATTATTCAGAATTTTTGGAACAACATCTATGTTTTATGCCGTCATGTTTTTATGGCCAGAGGCATTATGTTTTCAGGTTATCCCCTTATTGTGAACATGATGACTCAAAATCGCCTTGAGGGGATTTCTTCAAACTTGACACAAATGTTCACTGGTCTAAAAGATGAACTGATCAGATTTTTTTTTTTTTGGGGGGGGGGGGGGGGTGTCAAAGGTCAACATCACTGTGGCACCCTAATGTTCAACTCTCTATGAGTCCTCTGTAAAAAATAGTCTCTAAGTGAAGACAGCATGTTTCTCACTGGAATCATGCATGTCAGTATAGTGATAAAAATTACACTTAAAATCTTTTATTAAATTCCTCCACTACATAATATTATAGACAGACGTGAATGTGAGCTGCAATTTGTCTGGTTGGTGGAGGCAGACAACTCTAAGGCAGTAACTCTAGTTTAGTCAGGCAACTTGGACTTAATTTAAGAAAACTAGCAATATTGTCTTCAAGTTATTTTATTGTTCTGAAGTTGATAATGTGTTCATGCTTTCCATCGTTTCCATGTTTTGAAATACCAACAATTATTTTTGTATTTTGTAAAGAAAAAATCCTATTCAAAGGTCACTGACAGGTTATCGATACAATGAAATTCTTAGTTTACTTTGTCACTACCTGTTGCAGTGAATTATTCTATTTTTAAAATAGACTAGACTAAACTAGAAACAAACTAATATATAAGAGAGGATAAGTGACTGAGGTAGACAAGGTGAGAACAGTTGCACAAGTGTAGTTAAATGTAGGTCAGGTTTTATGGATGTATCAAACGGTATTTCAAATTCTTCTGTAGCAATACAGGCTGTTACAGGATTTCTCTGATTCTTCTGAATGTATAACAATTTCATCTGAAACTAATATTGATTAGATCACTGTTTACCAGACTACAAGCCAGTGTGATGACTTTCTATCAGACACAGTTCCTTAATCACTGTTTTTACCTTTAAAGGTCTGCTGTGTAAGATTTACAAGGAATTATTAGTAGAATATGGCAGAAATTGAACATGATATTCATAAATATGTTTTAATTAGTGTATAATTGCCTGAAAATATGAATAGTTGTCTTTTCTTTATCTTTGAATGAGATGTTTGTATTTACGAAGGGTCCTCTTCCCCTGATGCTGCCATGCTGAACTGCCATGCTTCTACAGTAGAACAGACAAATCAAACACTGGCTCTAGATATGGACTTTTTAGTTTTGTTTCCACTGTAGGTTCTCCTGCACATTTGGAAGGGGAGGGTGAGGTGAGCAGTATTCAACTGGTTGCAATCTGCAACCTCGCTGTTAGATGGCACTAGGCCTGACACACTGTTTCTTTAAGACTTTTAACTTTGCTAATTGGAGGGGAAAAATTAGCCACTATTTCTTTCCTTCTGTGTCTTAAGATTTGGTGACATTATTTTAAATTTATTAAAAAATAAGTCATAACTAATATTAGTAATAGTATTATCTCTTTTGCTTGGTAGGCCTCTATATGGGATTTTTCTTCATTCATTTGTATTTTTTTTTTTTCAAAAAAAGCTGTTTATTGATGGATTTCCTTCGAGATGTAATGACAGAAATAAGATGCGTACGATAAGACCACATGATGACAGCAGACCATCATCGTGTTGTGCACATGACTGCAGGCTGCTCGCGCTCTGAGTGAACTGGAAGTCCCTCCCCGGAAAAAGCATGGAGGAGATTTCGGAACAAGGCAACAGAGCCTGCATGCAGCAGCTGGTGATACATGAATAACTGCTGTGGATGTGGTTTGTTTCTGCCTCTATGATCGTACAGCCCGCTCCGGGGAATGGACGGACGGCAGGATGAAGCTCATCACACTGATCTCTCGAGGTAAATCTCACAGGGAAGTGTTTGAATATCGCTACATGCAGCAAAGCGTTTTATATCCAAGCTGTTGTTTCCACAGCAGCGCGTTTGTTTGGTTCTCAGTCTCCGCTGTGAAACAAAGCTTTAATTCTTGATCAGTTGAATTTGCTCAGATGCTGCTGCACAGTTTAATGTATAACCGCCTTCTTCCTCCCTCCTCCTCCTCCTCCTCCTCCTGCTCCTCCAGCCTCCAACTCTTGACAGACTTTTGAAAACTTGGGCGTTTCCTTTTGGATGTATTTTGAATCATGCAGTTGCAGGCTGTTGTGTTAAGATAAAGAGGATGTTGGTGATGAATTCCTTTTATGTGAGTTGTTAAAGAGGAAGCAGTTGAAGATGACTAGAGGTCAGACTCTGTTTATTCAGCAGTTAGTTTATGGCTGCATCACTGGTTATAAACACGAAGGCTGTTATAATGCATCTGGAGTGAAAAGTCCTGAGTTTGTGCTGTTTTGACTGTGGAGATGGAAGATCAACAGGTGTTAATTTCATCAGATATAAAGCTCACACATCTCTCACAGTGAAATCAGTGCCAGTAATCTACTAACAGGCCAGCTGGGGGCGCTGCAGATGTTAAACGACTTGGTTTTATGATCATGATTCATTTCATCATACAGACAAACAACATAAAAATCCAGCAGTTCATTAGTGATCATCATGAAGCTTTATTTTTTAACAATTTACAAAACGTTTAAACACTTGAAGGGAAACCCCAACACTGACGGCATCTCTGTAATCCATCATTATCAATATGCACCTGGATTCAAACTATTATTATTTCTAGTTACAAAGTAAACTTACTGTGAGTAGTGACAGAAAGTAGACATGGTTAACTGTTTTTAAACTAGACATAGATGGCGATTTCTGCTTAAAATTATAGTTTTACATGGCTCTGAGAATCTGTGCTCTTATCTCTATATTTAGCCTGCTTCTATACTTATGAGACCTACTTTGAATTTTATACCCTATGAGAGAGAGGGATACACAAGTTATGGTTAAGATCAAGAGTTAAGGAATTCACTTTGTCTGTGAGGGTCCTCACAAGTACAGATATAGTTGTGTGTGTGTGTGTGTGTGTGTGTGTGTGTGTGTGTGTGTGTGTGTGTTATGGCTGGTTAGGGGGTCTGGTATTGACACAATGATCCTCTTGTCTGTAACTATGACAATCCATCCAAACAACAAGTAGTTCAGTGCAGCTGCAGACCCCCCATGCTTAGTGATTCTGTCATAGTTTTCCATTCACGTCTACAGACTTGAAAAACATTATTGTTCTGAATTTGCAAATGCGTCCATGCACATTTAGCCTTAAAATGGTTTTATAACATTATAGGCATGCTGCATGGTAAATGTTTTAATAGTAGGAGAGAACGGGCTCAACTGTAACACCTTTCCTCCAATCAGAAAAAAAACTGAGTTGCTTACTTACTTACTTACTACTGCACTTAAAAGACATGGTAAAGCCACATCTACACATTTTTAGGGCCACAACTACAGATTATTGTAGTCAATTAATTGTAGTCAATCAATATGCCGAATATTTTCTCAATTCACCCCTTAGTCTGGAAAATGTCAGACTGTCACATTTTCTACAACACACAACTGAAAGATATATGTTTATTATTACAAAAGACAGAAAAACAGCACGTTAGGAGCTTGAATCAGAGAGTGTTTGGCAGTTTTATCTTGAAAAACTTCATGTAAATGATCAATAGATTATCTAAATAGGTGCCACACATTTTTATTTATCTTAAAGACAAAGGTGCGTTTGAGCGTATTAATATTTTAATATATTAATATATAAAATATATACAAAATGTTTGTCCGCTGTTTTACAGACACTTGACTAAAGACGAGCACGTCTCAGTAAGTAACACACCTTCAAGCTGGTGCGAACTTCACTGGGCTGATGCACCGAGCAGCAGCAGCAGTTGCCTTCACCGAAAAGGGTTGCAAATTAGCCTGTCCACATGGATGTCACGTTTCCATCTCTGCCTATCAGAGCTGGAGCCAATAAATATTTGTGACCACTGCAGAGTCATGTGACCCAGGAGTGAATGCTGATTGTGCACTTTTCCACTGAAGACAGAAGCCAGATTTTAATGGATGTTTGTGTTTTGTTTTGTTTTGTTGTTGTTGTTTTTTTGTCTAGTGTCAAAGGGGCTTATGGGAGCAATGAAAGTGAGCCAAAAGCATAAAATTGTGGGACGGACAGTTGATCAGCTGAACTCACTGTAAAGCTCTGTAAAGTACAGACATAATTTTCTGTAGAGCCATCACTATGAGCGACCACTTTCACGTTGTTATTCAGTTGTTGTTATACAGCTCACAAATTTTGCCCTGGGGCCTTATAACTGGTTGGCCCTGCAAGTCAAGCAAAGTTGGCTGTTGATTCTCAGTGGGACTTGTGGTAGCAACCTGCAGTGGTGACCTGCCGGACCATAACTTACACAGGGTTAGGAGGGTTACTTTAAAAATGCATTACATACAGACGATACAGTTACTAATTACCTGTTAAAAAATCAAGTCAGTAATATAATATAATCTAAGGCTGCAACTAATGATTATTTTCATCATCATCTAATCAGTAGATTAAATTCTCAATTCATTGATTAGCTGTTTGGTCCATGAAATGTCTGATATTTCTGACACAAAATGTCAGAAAATGGTGAAACATGTTGATCAGTGTTTCTCAAAGTCCAAGATGACTTTCTCAAATGTTTTGTTTTCAAACTCAAAGATATTCAGTTTACTGTACCTACTTTACTGGAGTAAAGAAATCTGAAAATATTCTCATTTAAAAAAGCTGATATATGAGAATTTGACTTTTTTAATTCAAAAATGTCTCAAAATGATAAATCAATTATCAGAACAGATGCAGATTAATTTCATAGTCGATAAATATTCGATTAATCGTTTAGTTTGTTCAGCTGTTCCTTCTTTTGTTGTGCACAGTTAATTTATTGATTGATTGAAAGACAAAAAATGGCGAAATTGAGTGAACTAAATATCTTTGGGTTTTGGACATAAGACATTTGAGGACGTCACCTCGGGCTTTTGAAAACTTGATCGACATTTTTCATAATTTTCTGACATTTTACGGACCAAACCACTTATCAAGAAAATAACAGATTAATTAATGATGAGAATAATCGTTGGTTGCAGCTTCACTTTATTTTTAAAATTATAATCCTACGAACAATCCCCATTTTTACTAAATGTATCACTAATCTGATTATGTCTTTTTGTAGGCCTATCTGTAACTGTGATGGAACACCGTTACCTTTTTTGTATTCAGATTACATATTCCCTCTACATGTGATGTTTATACACAAAATTATTATCTTTGTGCTGATGTGTGCTTTAAAAATATTCTGTTCTCCCCTACTCTAAACTTTATTTTAAACATCGATTAAAGAAAATCATCTTCTGCAATTTAAAAAAAGAAAAGACATAAAAGGAAAATGATGGTCAAAACATTGTGTGTGGCCGTTTGGACTGTAAAAGTTGTATTTCCGCTTGTCTTTGTCGTGGTCTGGAGGGTGTTGAGTGCAGTGAGAGTGGAGGTGGAGGTGGAGGTGGAGGGGGTGTGTGCATCTTAAACCCTACTAATCCCGCTGTCCTCAATCTGTGCCTGCCTGAAACTCACCGGAGGAGGAGGCGACAGGACGGACGCTCCCTGCTCCTCCGTCAACTAACTTTGTCGGCTCCTGCAGGAGCACGAAAGCAGCTCCAGGTCGCGAACTTTGTTCACCTTCATGTTTGACAAGTAAAAGACGATCAGTTCAGCCTGTGAGGACGCAGCGTTTATCGGAGTTAATCCTTTTCTCTGGAGGAGGATTTTAAATATCTGCAGCCACCGCGATGAGCGCTGCGGAAAACTCAGACCCCGACTCCAACAAACTGGAGTCTGTGATACAGGTGAGCTACATCGGGCCTGCCTCCACCCACCCACCGCCTATTGAACACAGCATCTGTGTTTCATGTGACAAATAAAGCTGCTCCTGGCTTCTGTCAGTGTTTGTTTGTGTTGGAGGACAGTGTTGTGTTGTTATCATGCTGCTGGGCTGTTGTGGCACCTGCTCTTGTGGCACTTTACACATCATCATCATCGTCATCATCATCATCATCATCATCGTCGTCGTCATCTTTAAGTTTAGTTTGTTATAGAGCTGCAACAATTAAAAGGAAATTAGTTGCCAACTGTTTTGATCGTCGGTCAATTGTTTCAGTCTTTTTCGTCTTGAACAAAAATGTCAAACATTTACTGGATGCTGCTTCTTAAATGTGAGGATTTGCTGCTTTTCTTCATTATTTATGACAGTATTTGAAGTTGTTTATGTAGTAGTAGTACACTCTACACCATTGGTTGGACAAAAGAAGCAATTTGTAGATGCCACTTTGAGATTCTTTGAGTTGCAGCCTTAGTTCGTCATGCATTGTTGTCATTGCTTGCATATGGAGTGTGTCACCAGAGTTTTCACCGAATGTCTTGTGTTTTTGTCCATCAGAGGCTGGAGGAGAGTGTTTTGTCTGAGGAGAAGAGGCTGACCGTCCGAGGCCCTTCACCAGACGCCCCCCCTACATGTCTGCCAGCACGAGTACGAGAGATTGTCACAAAAAACCTCAGCGAAAGCCGTGAGTCACCACAATCTGCTCTTCCATGATATCAAATGTGTGTTTTTTGACCATTTTCTTTGCCTAACCTCATAATTTTCTCTGTCTCTCAGCAGCCGGAGCCATGTCCTCGGTCATGTCCCTCCAGGAGGAGAACCGAGTGCTGCAGGGAGAGCTGGCGAGGCTGGAGGACCTGCTTGCTCACAGCCGAGCGGACCGAGACGAGCTCGCCATCAAGTATGGTGCAATTAGTGAGAGGGTAAGACGAGATACTGAGACAACAACAATCAAAAACTGATGATGAGGTGGAAAAGGCTGAGTAGGAACAGTGAGCTGAGAAGTAGAGCTAGATACTAGATATGACTGTGATTTAACGTCCCCGTCAAGTATCGTGGTTTTTATTTATGACTGACTAATGTCTATTATTAAATGTAAAACTGTGACACTTTCAAAATCCTCAAGGTTACACACACCTAGAGGGGAATGCTGTGGCACTTTCCCCCTTTTCCCCATTTCAGTATTTTCTTGGTCTTTCTTTGTCTGAGATTTGCTGGTCTCCCAGGTGATGGGGGCTGGAATGAACTGAAGTGGAATGTTGCCATGGCGTCTGTCACCCCGGGTGACTGTAAACAGGGGCTTCAGGGGAGACTAGAGGAGGTGTAGTGTTGGGTGGGTGGGCTCCGCATCTAATCTTGGGTTGAACATTACTAAAGGAAATACACAGGTATTCATCTGTAAACAAAAGACGACTCAGATGAAGTTCTGTTTAAATAAGGTCTGCTGCAAAACTCTGTTAATGACTATAAATTAATATTAAACAGTCCTGTAGACTGTTGAGACGACTGGTCTTTATACTTGAATCTCCTGCGACAGAACAATGTTTGTCCCTCATTCAACAACCTGTCAAAGAAAGCTCTCTGCAACAGGTTTTTGATTAGACACATTATGGGAAGACAGTAGGCTTAATTTTCCTTTATAATCAACTAATTTAATGTCAATTCAGTTTTATATACTGTATATAGTGCCAAATCATAACAGAAGTTTTCTCTGGGCACTCTTCATGTAGAACAGGGCTAGACCGTACTCTTTATAATATTATTTACAGAGACTGAATGGTTCCCACCAAGAGCAAGTGCTCAGGCAAAAGTGGTGAGGAGAAACTTCCTTTTAACAGACAGAATCCTCGAGTGAAACCAGGCTCTAAGGTGAGCGTCCATCTGCTGTGACCGGTTGGGTTGAAAGAGATCAAAGTAAATAGTTAGTAAGTGGTTAGTTAATTATCACAGGTGGTAAAAGTAAACACTCTGTACTCAAGTAGAAGTACAGATTATTGTGTCAGAAAGACTCTGGTAAAAGTACTGATTCAACTTTTTTACTCAAAAAAATAGTACAGGCTCTGAAATGTACTCAAAGTGTAAAGTAAAAAGTAGCCCTCTAAAGGACATTTCTACCGGCTGTTTCTGTGCAAAGCTAACTGAACCTCATCTGTTCTTTGTTTAATCTTTGTTCTTTTGCCGGTACCTATATTTAATTGTAAAGCCTTTTTCTGCCAATACCAATGACGTGCTGATAATATCATGCATGCCTTGTAACAAAGTAATTGTACTTCATTACCTCCTATCTCTGATAATTACAAATGCGCATACTTTATTCAAGTGTCAAACATTTACAACATTCACAGCATTTTATGGATCGGAGTTAAAACTCATAAGCTCAGACAATCTACAAGTCCATGACAACTAGGCAAAACCCATCTGATGAAGATGTGTGTGATATGATAGAAAGCTCCAGAAAAATAAACTGCTGTTTCCAAGGTCAAGAATAAACTCTTGATCTCAAATACTATGTTTGGATTTACAGTACATGAAGGTGTTCAGCTAAATCCGCAGCATGGCAGCTCTGATTCGACCTGTGAACATCGGTGAAATAAGTGTGTGTAAAATTAAACATCACCCCCTGCCTCTTACTTTTAATCACATCCACAGCTGGAGCAGGCGCTACGTTTTGAGACGGGAGATGGGGACCATGATTCACCTGAGTCACGTAGCCTGGCACAGCAGAATGTGGATTTACGCAGACGGCTGGATGAGGAGCAGGCGGCCTACAAGCGTAAACTCACTGCGTACCAGGAGGGTCAGCAGAGGCAGGCACAGCTCGTGCAGAAGCTGCAGGCTAAGGTATGTTTGTTTTATTGTAGTCTTTAGCTAAGATGGAGTCATCCAGGTGATATAGGTCAGTAATAGTTTTTCTGCTTCTTCAGGTACTTCAGTACAAAAAGAGATGTGGGGATCTTGAGCAGATGCTGCAGGAGAGGTCCTCAGAGCTGGAGAAACACCGGCTGAGTGTGAGTGGTGTTCATCGATTGATTTATCCACATCAGTATTAATTTTCCATAAATAACACTTTAAATACAACACCTTTTTATGCAGGGTGACAGTGGAACATCAAATGGTCGCCATCAAGATGAATCCAGCAGCAACCTGGAGGACGCTTTAATCCGTCTGGAAGAAGAACAACAGAGGTGACTGATTGCATGCGAGACATCACATACATTGGCGAGAATTTACCCTTCCTGAATCCTGCTCCTTTTTGCTTCTGGAGGAACCTTGGTTAACTGGTCATTTCTAGAAAGGAACCCCAGAGGGGGCCAACACTATTCAACACATATTCAGTGTGCCACATAATGTGGAAGTAAACCTAAACTACAAAACTTTTTTTTGTCGTATATGCCAGGGGAGAAATTCACATTTAACTGAATGGGTGCCATCATTGCATACTGGGGTTTATGGAGGGTTAATTCTCAGATATCACATTGTTTTTTACCTGACTTGCTCACTCGATGTTAATTATTTTTCTCTCGTGTGTTTCATTGTTGTGTTTTCAGGAGCAGCAGTTTGTCTGCGGTGAACGCCATGCTGCGAGAGCAGCTGGAGCAGGCCGGCCTGGCCAATGAGGCTCTCAGCCAGGACATCCGCAGGCTCACTGCTGATTGGACAAAAGCCAGGGAAGAACTGGAACAAAAGGAGTCTGACTGGAGGAGAGAAGAAGAGGTGGGTCAGAGAGGGATGGTTACGAAACAATAAAACATTTTAAATGAAGAAAAATGTGAAGGTAATTGTTATTTCTGTGTCTCAGTCTTTCCACAGTTACTTCAGTAGCGAGCACAGTCGGCTGCTGACGCTCTGGCGGCAAGTGGTCGGGTTTCGGAGGCATGTCTGTGAAATGAAGAGTGCTACTGAAAGGTTAACATCAGCAATGTGTAAACTAAATTATGCTATTTTCTGTGTTCTGATTTGATTTGATGGTACGGACATTTTGCCCTCTGTTGATCTCTCTCCAATCTCAGAGACTTGTCGGATATGCGCAATGAGCTGGCTCGAGTGTCCCATTCTGCTCAGGTGTCCTGTTCAGGTCTGTCGGCCACCCTGCACAGCCGGGAGGGCGGAGCAGCTCTGGCCCTGGAGCGGGAGAAAGCTCTGCGGGTTCAGTTGGAGCAGCAGCTGAGAGAGCGAGTGGCAGAGATGATGAATCTGCAAACCAGGACAGACGCAGAGAGAAGTGAGCTCAACGTCAGGTCAGTGACTGAATTGAACTGTCTTACTGGATAAGTTATTACTAATTAAATAACATTTTTACAAATTTATTTTTAATGGTTATTATTGTGTCAACTTACAGACTGTCAGACTCAGTGCGAGAGTGTGAGAGATTAAAGGGTCAAATTGACGAGAAAGAAAGAGAAACTGTCACACTGATGAGGAAACTTGAGGTGAGAAGTTGATTTTCTTATTGTTAAAACTTAAAAATAAATCAAAACAAATAGCTCTTTGTTGCACTGGGTGACATGTTCCTTCATTACCATGAACACACACACTGTTTACTTAGATCACAGGTTCCCAAACTTTTTCAGCTTGAGACACAAAAGAGACAATAAGAAAAATAAAGAAAAAAAGCCTCAACATTTAAGGCTGTAGTGTTTTTTAGTGGTCAGTTGCAGTAATCTCCCTCCTTTGTGCCTCACTTTGCTTGTTTTCCTCCAGGAGCAGAGTGGTAATGATGAGACTGACATGCAGATGATGAGAACTCAAACTGAGATGCTGTTAGACACTCTGCGGGACATCGCTCAGGTAAGCAGTTACACACATTCACACAGTTTTATATCATAGAGATGGAGGTGATTCATTTTTATTTTCTTTTACTAGACGGTGTTGTCAGATGGAGAGTCGTCATCAGAGGCAGACCAGGACAACTCTGGAGCTCCGCTGCTAGCTTTGATCCGCCGCTCCTCCTCTCCTCGCAGGTCGTCCTCCCCCTCTCGACCCTCCTCGCTGGCTCCTCTCTCTGACTCGGCGTTGTCTTCTCTGCGCTCTGCGGTCACAAACAAGACGCTCCAGCTGCAGGTGACATGTCAATTTTTAAAACCTCTGTATGATAAAGAATCACACACAAACTGCTCATGTAGCATACTGTTTGATAATTGTTTCAGGAAGAACAATTCACACATTGGCGATGTTGTTTAAAACACAAAAATAATGCTGATTATAATGCTTATGTTCTCTTGTTTACATCCAGTGGTGTCATGCTGCCATGCTGATGGATTTAGTTTTGTTTGCCCAGATAATTGTCTGATATTTTTGTGGGAGATTTCTACCTTCAGAAGCCATTAATAGATTTTCCTTTTTGGTGCTGAAAGAAAGATAACATGAATAAATGTGTCCCTATTACTCGCTGGATAATTCACAGACCTCACTATGAGAATCTTTTATTGAAATGGCTGTTTTACCAAATAAGTTGTCTCGGATTCCTAAACATCTGGGCAAATAAAACCGAAACTATCAACATGGAAAGATGCCAGTAGAAGTAATGCTGCAATACATTGCAAGTCAGAACTGGATAATTCTGAGTCAGTATTCCCCACTTCCAATGTAAATGCATCCCAGCGCATCCGCTCAGATAAACATGGACACCCGCAGCAATTGATGTTTGTATGACAAGTCTGAACTTCACTGCAGCTGATTTAACAGATTAGCTTTAGAAGAGACGTGAGGAGGAGGCTGGCACTGCATGCACACAGAGACTACAGAGTTGTTACAGCCCGTTGCACAACACAAACACTATTTTAAAAAATCTCTGCACACCTGAATGTGTGACAGGTCGGTCGGAGGAAGATTTAACTCAAAGACAGTTGGAGAAACTCCTGCACACTGTCTCGCTTTCTGCTGATGACACAAACAAGTTGAAATGAATGAAAAGGTTATTCTGCTTGTTGTTCAGTATGTGTGCTGCCATATTGATGTGATGTCAGGCGTGTTTATGTTGGTGAACTCGGACTAGATGGGCCCTGCTCAAGTTTCTGACTTGGAATTTTGACTTGAAAGACAGATCCTATTGCACTTTTCTGTGTTGGACGTTTTTTCCCCCCGATTTCTGCGTAAAATGGATTTCAGCATAAGTGTCTCCACTTCTGTTGAGTTTGCAGGATGTTCGGGGGCGTCTGGTCTCTGCTCAGTCCTCGATACAACAGTTGCGAAAGCAGCTTTCAGAGAGTGATTTGGCTAAAAAAGATGCAGAACAACGGAACCAGGCTCTGCAGAGAGAGAGGGACGCTGCTCAGAGAGAGAAGGAGACCACACAGAGAGAGAAGGACCGTCTGAAGCAGGAGAGAGACACGCTGGCCAGGTTTGCAGACAGTTATATCACCTTCTGCAATCTGCTTCTAATCCCTGAATCCTGTAAGTGTATGTAACTCTGCACTGTTCTCTGTCATGTGTTATTTGCAGTGAGAAAGCCAGCTTGGAGAAGACTGTGCAGGCGGCACAGAGCAGCAACCAGATCCTGCAGATGGACTGCGAGAAGCTTCAGCTGAATGTGGCGTCCATGCAGCGAGAGCAGGATCACGAGAGGGAGGAGAAGGAGGCCGCCATCCAAGAGAGAGACCGGGCCAAGGCTGAGACTCAGAGGATGTATGTAGGCTAATTGATTGTGATTAAGTGAATGCGATGTGGACGCTAATCCACTGAGTCGATATGCTTACAGGGACCCATTCAAAAGATCTGTGCTGGCCTTGTATACAGACAGTTCTTCTTCTTTTACTAACTGGTCCTGCCTCGTTCTGCCACTCACAGCTCTCTGACCTCCTGGACACACAACCAGTGAACAGATCTGATTTAAACCCTTTATCCAGAGCACCAGAGCAAAACTGACACATTTACACCATGAAATTCATGTTTCTCACGTCAGATGAGCCAGCTGACAGTGTATTTGTGAGATGTCTGACAGAGCTTGACATTTTGTGACTTTATTTCTCAAGATATGGAGCACCATAGTGACATGTAACCATTTAAAAAACATAAAATATACAAAGAATAAACAAAGTAATAAAACAAACAACAACATCAATAAATAGATTCTAAAAAATATAAAGGGGAAAACACAAACACACTTACTAAAACTTAATTTTATTTATAATTCATAAACAAATTGTCAAAATAATTAGATAAACAATTGCACAATAATCATGCTGACTCCTCCCAGTATCTGTTAATCCAGTAGCAATCTGTTGGCTGTCAGAGTGTCCAGAGTTACTGTGCTTTTTGTTCATATTTTGTGTTGTGACTTTTCACCTCCACTCTCTACATGATTCTCCCACTTGGCCCACAGTATGCATCCCATCTTAAGATTTCCGCTGGCCTCATATGTTAACTGTTCCATTTCTTTTGTTGCATGATGTCCCTCGGTTTCTCTACACTTCAGCTATGATTCTGAAGCCATTTTTTTAAAGAAAATAAAAAACTTTTGGGCTGTTCGGAAAAAGGTTATAAGAGAAATAATATGAGAATGAAACCAAACAGTGGAAAAGTCAGCAAGCCACAGATTTTTCAGTATATATCAGATATATATATATAACAGATTCAGTAGGGGTGGGATTCTCTTGATCTCTCGATTATTGATGCATCTTGATGCTAAAAAAAGTAAACTTTTAAGCCAGGGGATGTTGGTAGGAGTATACTTATCTGCAGTTCAGCCAACCTCACTAAAACACAAGAAGTAGCCTGGTTTAGAATGTAAAACTGATGCAAGTTTACCTCCATTATATTTTCACCATACAACTGGTTCAGCCATAAGGTTAACGTACAGTCCATCTTAAAAATTCTTACAGGTGATCACAAAATGGAGGATTGGGTTTTAAATGTCCAATTAATCACTTTTTTGCACTGATTCATAATCTGTCAAGACAGAAACACAATGCATCTAAGAATCACTTACGTGCATACCAAAACCCTGCAGCAAATATCAAAAAAGCTAATAAGCCCAGTAGCCCTGAAATGTATTGTTAAAGCATTGTATTTATTTGGTTTTGCTGCAGACAGAAGCAGTGGGATCATAGTGAGAGCCGAGCCTCAGCTCAGCGTGGAGAGCTGTCTGCAGTGAAGGAGACTCACCAGCAGGGGGAGGTTGAGAGGCAGCTGCTGGAGAGAGAGAGAGCCCAACTCTCTGAAGCACTCGCTCGGGTAAGAAAAAGACAACTTGTGCACATTTAACTTTTGCAGATTTGATATATTCTGTGTGGTCATGTGTGTGTGACCCTTGTGTGACACTCATTGTCCCTGCAGGCTGAGAGCAAGAATGCAGAGCTCTCTCTGCTGCTCAACAAGCTGCAGTCTGAGGATGCAGCTCTCAGAGACTCTCTGGCCAAGATGGGCAGCATGAATGAGGGTCTGGCCCAGGACAAAGCTGACCTGAACAGCTACATTCTTCAGGTAAAGTCATATCAGGAATGTGTGTGACCTCCTAACATGGCCAACCTCATTCTATTGGCTGAAGAGTTTTTACCAGAACAAATGGCCCCATTTGAAGATGGATCAAAGGCCTGCAGTTATAGCTCCTTTGGCTGCATAACACCAGATCCCTTATCTCTCTCCATTTTCTCATGCATGTTTATTAGTCTCAATGCAATGAGCTGCATAAATGGGGATAGGGGCACGCACATTTGGACAGTGTCTTCCTGAAGGCATTCATGATGTTGCCCTTGGTTACACACACACAAAGTTACAAAAGCATTTCAGTTAGGATCACTTTAGTAAAAGAAATTTTTTATTTCCTATCTGGCGGCATGGGTCTGTTCTGGGACTTGCCTGCCCTTCAGTCAGAGCTGGGGTGGAGGTAGGATGCAAAGCCTGCAGAGAAAGCAGCAAAGGACGGCAGACTAAAGCAGCTTAAATAAGGCGCCTGTCAGGAGATTTGCCAATTGGATGCTCAGAAGACAATCAGCTGAGCCATCAGCTGATGTCACTGCTTGAGTCCGACTGCTATCAGCTGATGTAGCCAGGATTGAGAGCTGAGTTTGACTCTGTCCCCTGCCTGAACTAATGCTGCTGTTTTGGAATGAAAACTGAGAGCCAAAAAGAAGTTCAAACCAAGGGAAGTTACTAAAAACTTAAGATGCAGCCCTCTCCCATTCAGGGTCAGCTTAGTGAAATCAGGTCCAGTACAGTCATTATACAATACAGGACTGTACAACTAAATGCAGTTGTAGCAGCCTCCACCCTTCACACACAAAAAAGGTATAAACGCAATATTCAAATACTTCTATTATTTTTTAATATTTTTAATTGGAATAGAGGAAAAATGTGCAATAGGAAACTTATGGTCCATTAACTTGAATTAGTCTGGGGAATAAGGCTACTGCAAAGGAAATAATCAGAAATAGAACTTTTTGTTAATGAGTAAGATATGTTTTGTTTAATCAGAAACAGCTGTTTTATTGCTCTCGCCAAACCCACCAGATGCCATTTACAGAAACAGTTATTTTATTATCACCATCATCATCTTCATTCAAACTTGATGGGAACAAAGTCAAACTCATTAAAAATGTTTCCACTGCTCCAGCAATCACCAGCTCTGGTTTGGTAGGAATAAACCCTTAATTCATTGAGTCAGATGTGAAAATATCTGTAGAGGAGTGAGAGGGAGGTCGGACATCAGAGAAGCAACGGGCAGAAATGTGCAGCCAGAATATTTTCACATCTAACTCTATGAATTAAGGGTCTATTTTGACCAAAGAGTTGGTGGTTTTTGGAAGAGTGTGAAGATGAGACAAGATGGTTTTGGTGAGTTTATTTTTGCTTCTGTTAAATTTGAGTGAATTGTGTTTTACCATGAGAAAATTATTGTTTTTATAAATGAGTCTGGTGGGATCTGGACATATCTTAATTGTGTGCAACTGCCCATAAGGATTACATTATAGCCCCTTTTGTGACAGCAGCAGTCAGTTTAAAAAAATATTGCTCCCATTAGTCACTTAGACACAAAATAATATGAATTTAGGGTCCAGGTTCGGGTTGAAAAATACTGAAGTTACCCTTTAATGTCCTTATTACTCTTCACTCTGTCTCTAAGCTGGAGGAAGAGAAATCTGTCCTGCAGACTCAGAAACGGGAGGCAGAGCAGGAGAAGTTGACGATCAGAGATGAGCTGGTCCGGTTGGAGCAGGACCGGCTGGAGCTGGACTCCACCCGCATCTCGCTGCACCACTCACTGCAAGACGCCGAGCTAAGCCGAACAGGGATGGAGGCAGAGCTCCAGAGTCTCAGGGCTGAGAGACTTAAGCTGCAGGAGAAAGTCACCCAGGTACACAACAGATTATATTACATCATTGTATAAAGGTTAAATCCAAGCTAAAAAGAAAGTGATGCTCCTTATGTAGCTACAGTGGTGTTTTATAGATGTTAATGTGGCTAAACCCGCAATAGAAAATATGTAGTCATACCAATTTCTCAATACCATGAAATAATATATATATATGTATACATATATATATATATATTTCCTGCAAACATCATGTGGGGAGAGGTTTTCCAGCTTACATTTGGTTTGTTTTCTTTTTTGGCTTTTGTTGCCAGCTGTGTGGCGAGGTGACATCTCTGGGGTCAGAGTTGAGTCTGGCCAGAGGAGAGGGTCAGAGGAATGAGGTGGCCTTAGAGGAAGCCGGCCGCAGTCGGGCTGAACTGGCCCGAGACAAAGCAGCGCTGGTGGTCCAGCTGACAGCATCTGAGAGAGAAAACACTGTGCTGTCAGAGGAGCTAGCTGCGTTCAGGTGTGGTGGTGTTGTTGTTTGTTATTGACGCATACATTTTACACATGAGCCTGTGTGTGTAAGTCGTGTTTGTGACCCTGCAGGTCGGAGCGAGAGTCTCTGGAAACCAGTCTGTTTGAGGTGCAGCAGCAGCTCATTCAGGTGGAGTCTCGTAGAGAGCAGCTGGAGACAGAAAACCAAAACCTTCGAGTCCGCTGTGAGACTGCAGCAGGTGAGTGATAAAGAGGCCATATGTAGAAGAAAACATACGAAATCAAAGAGAGCAACGGATGAAAGTTGTGACTCAAATGTTCCTCTTTAAGAGGAAAACATAAAGGGTGACTGAGGTAGTTTCAACCTGGATGGTATTTTTGCATGTTTTTGTGTCTAAGTGACTAATGGGGATAACTGTTTTTGAAACTGGTGCAGTTTTGAGGGAAACCACTACAAAAGCAAAACTGAGCTAGAATGTAATCAAAGTACGTCCACTACAAGTTGTTGTTTTTGCCACTGACAGGCTCAGATTGTAATTATAAGTGTCTGACAACATAATGGAAAAGATTACTACGACTCCCTTTACAAAACTCTAATTTTAACATCGTCATTGTCGTCTTCATTCAGACTTGACAGAAACAAAATAAAACTCAACAAAATCATCTTGGCTCATTTTTCCACTGTTCCAGCAATCACCAACTCTGGTTTGGTTAAAATTAATCCTTTATTTGCTGCTTTAGATGTGAAAATATTGGGAGAAGAGCGAGAGGGAGGTCAGACATCAGAGAAACAGCAGGGAGAAACAGTGGGAACCGTCAGAATGTTTTCAACTTAATGAATAAAGGGTTTCTTTTAACAATCAGAGTTGATGATTCTTGGAAAGGTGGACAGATGAGCCAAAACAATTTCAGTGAGGTTTGTTTAGTTTCTGTTGACTTTGAATGAAGATGATGATGTTAAAAGTACAGTTTTGTAAAGGGAGTCTGGTTAAACAGCTGTGTCTGGTTAAATGAAGAGGATCTAACCCTTCTCCACAGGGCTACTTTCCATAATGTTGTCAGACACAATAACAATTTGAGTGTGTCAGTAGTAAAACAAGCATTTTTAGTGGACTAACACTGACAGTGT
>JAJHUR010085281.1:0-13541 GCA_027495735.1 Lutjanus campechanus | reverse complement strand
ATAAACACAATACAAATATCTCAATAAATTACGAAGCACATGGCGTGAAATTTAAGTAAACACAAAACAATGCTTAGTGCTGATGTGAAACAAAAGAACATTTTACAAGTTCAATAAATATCTTGTTGGCTGCTTGTCGTGAAAAGAGGTTTAAAGTCCTTGAAAAGTCATTTGAAAGTCCTTCTTGCTTGAGCGTCAGACGTGAACATAACTTGAATGAATGTAAATAGCAGAGCCTCTTGAGACAGCATTCACCTTGCATTGTATACAGTCCGACAATGAACCACACACGAGGAACATTAGTCCTAGACAGGAAATGTACAATATAAACAATGAACTAATGCATATGTGCAACATTTTTTAGTGTTTTTACCTGTTATTCGCCATACTTTACCACATAAATTTTGAACTTAACACCAAAAATTATTTATTAACCTTGTTGTACTGATCATGGCCGCACAAGAGCAAGCCTTGAACACAAGGTCAATAGAGGCTGGGATCTACCACATCAGACAAGATCCCAGGTGCAGGCTGTGCAAAGATGCCCCTGAGACAATCCAGCACATAACAGCAGGGTGTAAGATGCTGGCAGGAAAGGCATACATGGAGCATCATAACCAGGTGGCTAACATTGTACACAGGAACATCTGTACTGAGTATGGGCTGGAGCTCCCAGGATCAAGGTGGAAGACACCTCCGAAGGTGATCCAGAACGACCGAGCCAAGATCCTGTGGGACTTCCAGTTCCAGACAGACAAACTGGTGATGGCAAACCAACCAGACATAGTGGTGGTAGACAAAGAACAGAAGACAGTCACAGTGGTGGATGTAGCAATCCCAAGTGACAGTAACATCAGGAAGAAAGAGCACGAGAAGCTGGAGAAATACCAGGGTCTCAAGGAGGAGTTGGAGAAGATGTGGGGTGTAAAGGCAAAAGTGGTCCCAGTAGTGATCGGGGCACTCGGAGCGGTAACCCCCAAGCTGGGAGAATGGCTCCAGCAGATACCAGGAAGAACATCTGAGATCTCTGTCCAGAAGAGCGCACTCCTGGGAACAGCTAAGATCCTGTGCAGAACCCTCAAGCTCCCAGGCCTCTGGTAGAGGACGCGAGCTTGAAGAAGGCGCAATACTAGTACTAATAATAGAAGGGGATTTTTTTTATATATATAAAGCTTTGTTTCTGGGAAATAAGCCTTACTTTTATCTAAAAAGAAAATGAATCTTTTTAGATTAAAAAAGTAATCTCATTTTAAGCAAATATATAAACAGCAGTAATGAGTTATATTTAACCAATAACTAGCTGCAACAATGCTTGCATAATATCCCAGCAGAGAAACAGGATTGTTTTTCTTTTTTAAAGAGTAAGACCCTGACACCCATTAAAATTTGAATTAATCTTTTTTTTTTGTTTTTTGTTTTTTTTGTAAATTTTATTGTGTATGAGTGTGCTTGCCTTAGACTATTCTAAGGAGAACAAAACCTGCTACCACAGAACTTGCTACCACACATTCACATTAATAAGAGAACAGCCGTGCTGAGCAAATGGTTTATTAACACATTATAGTTTAATATGACTCGTGAAAAATGCATGACAGATAGCAGAACTCATAGTAGTTTCTAAGACGTTTTCAGATCTAAATACAAACTAATGAGTCACAGTGCAGCGATGCATTTGATTAAGTAATGCTGCTGATCCTGCAAGCATCATCATTATCAGATATGTGTCCAGAAACTATATGGTACCAAGTTTCAGTCTCAGTGACTCAGTGTTAGTGTTTTTTATTGAAGCAGCTAGTTTTTCCCTGACTGTTTTAATTAAAAAACGAATGCTTCTGGTGCTTAGCTATCTTAAAGTGATACTACACTTTCCATGATAACTAACTCAATATGTACTCACCACCAGTGTTGTGCTAGTTACTGAAAATCAGTAACTAGTTACCGTTACTAGTTACTTCATTTCAAAAGTAACTCAGTTACTAACTCAGTTACTTACACCAAAAAGTAATGCATTACTGTGAAAAGTAACTATTTAGTTACTTTTAAAAAAGGCTCCCATTAATGCCCTTATAGCGTTCATTTCAGAAATGTTATTGCATTGGAGAATAATACAATCTGTTGATGAACTTGACATGCATTTGCATCACTGGGTGGTGTGTGTTTTCTGGCTCCTATTTGCTACCGGCTGACTACACATGGAGCTTTTATTAATTGGTTAATGATCACAAATTGCCATGAATTCAAGCATATCTGATTATGAATGCACTTAATACAATAACTTTTGATTCTAGCATCTTAATGAGACACATGACACACTGTCACCAGCTTTGTGTGGAAATATTAAACAATGAAGATGTTGAACTGTTGCTGCAACTTTTAGAATCTCAAATAAAATTCCAGGTGAAGCGCGAAGCTTCAAGATCACTGGATTTATACTTTATTCAAAACATGTCGGGGTGAAATACTGCATGTGATGGGTTTACCGTCAGAGGTTGGCTGTGGCAAAAAAAGCGCACCTCACTGAAGAAAGACGCCAACATCTCCAGGGAATGCATACAAAGCCCTAGACCAAGTGAGTGAGAGCTTTTTTTTTAGTTTTACTTTTTAACTTTCAGTGATAATTAACTTAATTAAGCCTACGATGTTGAACATCGCAGTGCGCGCGGTGCGAGCTGTCTGCTCAGCTCCGGAGGGCTCCGGCCCACTTAACTAAAACGTTCTTTTCTTTTTACTCGACAAACGTGAAGTAGTGAGAATATCTCCAAATGAAGAAACTCGCCGCCGCCGCCGCCACAATGATACTAGTACTAGTCTTGTTGTTGGTAAACACAAACACGCCCCCACAGCGCGTTTCCTCTCTCCCCTCTCTGACACAGGACGATTCAGGACTACACAACACTGCACTGCAGCTCTCTCAGTCTCTAGCCGAGACTGTAAAATAACGTAAAATAACGCATCATGTAGTAACGGTAACGGAGTTACTGAATTTAAAAAATAACGCATTAGAGTACTCGTTACTGCCAAAAATAACGCTGTTACAGTAACAGTTACAGTAAGATGTAAACAAGGCGTCGATCTCGAAATCTCGCGAGATCGACGCCATGTTTACATCTTACCGGCTACGTGCAACAGCTGATAGGCCTATTTCTGCTAAAAACATGGCGAAAATTGCGTCTTTTGCGGTTAATTTTTAATGTCGCGGCTTGCAGACACTTGGATTACACCACACAAGCAGGATGGAGACATTTTGTGTTTGTTTTGTGTGTTATTTTTAACGTTTTATCCGTGGTCACCATTCACTGCCATTGTACTGGATGAGGCTGCTTAACTCCAGGATTGTTTGGTGAACTGAAGATCTTCACTTATCACATCGGCATAGTGGTATGTACATATTGAGTTAGTTATCATGGAAAGTGTAGTATCACTTTAAGACAAAATCACTTGTTTTTGGTATGCTTTTTAATGAAATTGTATGTCATTGTGAGCTCTGTTTTTTTTGGCTTATAACCTCAGTTTATGGTACAGATTCCTAGTCAGCTCAATCAAGAAACCAAGCAGGGCATCTTAGTAGCTCATTTGGTAGAGGGTGTGCCCCATGCAGCGAGGCGGTGAGTCCTCAGGAGTAGCTAAAGCCTGACTGTTAAAAAAAATGAGCCAAAACGATTGAGGAAACAAACACACAATGTTTATCACAAACATTCAAAATAAAGACATCTGGACATACAGGGTTTTCACTGGACAGGACAATTGTAATGAGAAAAGTAACCAGTAACTAAAGTTGTGAGACAAATGTAGTGGAGTAAGTACAACATTTGATGGAGTGGAGTAGAATAATAAAATTCTATAAAAAAGAAATGTTCAATTCCAAGTACTGTGAATCTGTACAGTAAGTGCTGTACTTGAGTAAATATACTTAGTTACATTTACCCAAGTACTGGAATATTGCTTGGAAATCCCAAAAGTAAGCTAAAGTCAAACAAGTGCAAAGCTTGTCCACGTCAAGTACATTGACAAGCTCATGTTCAGCTCACTTTTGAGGATGAGAGAAAATATTGCAGTAATTTTCATGACTGAATACTTATACTAAACCAGGAGTCTGCAACTTTTACTCTCAAAGGAGCCAAAATATAAATCTGTCTGGAACCACGACATGCAGACTTTTCTCTCTCTTTTTTATTTATTTTTTTTTTAATTTGGTATCCATGGTTGGCCTTGGGAGACTACTAACCACCAGCAAAATTGAAAGGAAAAGATCCAGAGCAAAAAAAGTAAATTTAAAGTTAATTTCCTTATAATTTGATGTAAAGCCACAGAGCCCTTTATTAAATTTAGATCAGGCTTCAGGGTGAGGAAAATCTACGCGATTTTCCTTAATAGGTCACGTGATCTGAGTTCTATCACCCAAATTTGTTTTAAATTTAAACAGTAGAACGTGCTGAGTAATGGCACAAAAATGTTTATTTTTAAAGGTCTTCTACCAAGTCAGTTAAGCCAGCCAGGTAACTGTTAGTTTGGTGCCAGTTTGGTTGGCGACTTTTACGTTAGTTGAAACTGCATGCAAAATGGACTCCCAAGCGGACGATGTGTCTGGCTTAAGAGAGGTTTGGAAGAACTGGAAGAAATGCTGGAGCTACTCACTTCATTACTACTACAATGTCCAGAGTTCATTTTGCCTCTCAAATCTGGTGGCCATCGTTATGGGTAAGTTAATGTTCTAATGTTAGATCTAGTGTGACCGTTAACATCGTAAACATTAAACATGAATAACAGAAACAACGGTTATTTGCTAGCTAACGAATGAAGCTAACTTAACGTTAATGAAAGAGAATGTGAACTTTTTGACAGAACAGTAAGTTACAATAAACAATAAAAAATATATTAATAAGTTATATAATATTGGCAAGATTGTTATATTGGCTAGAAGTAGCGTTGGCTTCTTACAAATTTACGTTAAGTACCCTCAAAATTCACAGTGTTTCTCAGCGACAATTTTCTTTTCCTTTAGCAATATTCATATTTTATTAGCTTTGTCAAGCAGAGCTGCCAACTCTCACGCATTGGCCGTGAGACTCACGCTGAAATCTCATCAAGAGCCTTTTCATATGTTTAAGGTTTAAAACGAATGAATATACCTGACAGCTGATCTTATCTGTGATCTATCTGTTGAACCTGAGAGTAGCTGATCGATATGCCCCTCTTGTGTGGGGGTAAAATAGGTAAAAATTAATTAGGGCCGTCAAAGTTAACACGTTTCGGCACGCATATGATCCGCGGACTACTGTGAGCATCATAGTTTTACTGTCACTTTTTTGTTACTTTTGTATAAGTTATAATACCTGAAATCTCAATGCAGAGTTGCAGTGAAAAGACAGGACAGATGCAGAATTTTTTACATAAATGACAAGAAAAATATAATTTTTACCTATTTCGGGCGTGAACGGTCATATGGACTGTACGGAATTTCGTGCTGTTCTATTGTTTATTTTTTCCGCGGTTGATCTATTTTTAGCCTTCCCGCAGTCCCGTTATTATTAGACAGAGATGGAAAGATCGACAGATAGGGAGACAGGGAGATAGAAATAAAGAAAATGTCTGAAAGACTGAGGAGAGACCTGACACTATACCAAGGCCTAATGGAGCTACATCAGAACTTGGACAGCGGCGATTCTGATGCAGGGAAACTAAAGTGACAGCGACCTTTCTTGGAATGAACATACTTCATTCTCATCAGAAAGTGATTAGGAGTTCATACAGAGGAAAAAGACGTGGCTACTAAAATATTCAGCACCTGCGGAAAATGCCGCAAAGCGGTGTGTAAATTGCAGGAGAGGAGTCCGTACGTTGACAGTGAATAGGGGAGACTGGGGACGTTTGCAACACTAGTGTGGATTTCTCTCAGTTATTCAGAGATTATTTGGAACAGACCGACCAAATCTTAAACCTATATGTTAAATAGACATGCACTATTGATTTAATAATATAAAATTGTTTTATGGTTTTAGTCTAAACTTTGTTCTTGGCTCTTTTATTTTAGATCAGCTTGTTTCCACCTTTTAAAAAAATAATTCCTAAGGAAATAAGATATTTTTAATGTATTATATGTATAATAAAGGCTTGATGTCTCGTCCGCGCTGCCGGCCAATGGAATCGCACGTCCGCACTAGGCGGCCATCTTACCACAGTCAACTTGCTCACCCATTACATTGTGTTGTAGTGGTGCATACTTTTTAAATAACCATAACTTGCTCAACTTGATACCGATTTTCAAACGGTTTGGTTTGTTATAAACGTCAGAGGTGCAGTTGTAACTTTTACAACTGTTGTAAAATTATGCTACAATTCCGGTCAAACATCCAGAATTGTAGCCACGTATGTAAGAAACCGAACCGTTTGAAAATCCGTTAATTCTCCTCTATTGAATAGAAGTCACAAAGACAACTTGCTGTCATAATTTTAAAAAAGGTACAGTAGTCAATAATGATCAGTTATTAAAAGCTAAAGCGTCTTCTGTCTATTACAGTAGTAGTGTCTATATACAGTAATATTTTTGTCGACAGTGTCAAACGGAAGAACTTTTATTTTGAAGAGTACAGTGAAAGGAAGCACACTTGCCTGAATTTCCGTTTATTCGTTTTTTGTTTTTTTTTGCCAAAAACGAAAAAACGAACCGTTTTTTGTTTTTGTTTTTTTGCCCAAAAATGAAATAAAGACTTGTTTCTTTGTTTCTGATTGTGTCAGTTATTCCCAGAAAACACGTAGTTTACAAACTGGATTTGATCGCTCCAGGCGAAACAGCGCCATCCAGTGGGCAGTTATAATCGTTACATTTGTTAAGAGGACTCCGTTAAATGGGCAGTGATCATCGATTTTAACTATCCACAAACATGAGAATTTAACGTTACAGACATTATACGGGCATGTGAAATAATATACATCCTGAATAATTCTCAATTCTTAATCTGACTGATCTAGTCAACGTTTATGTTTAGAATGGGCTGTCAGTAATAGTGTTTAATGAAGGGTGAGATGTTATCTCTATGCTGCCATTAGCCTAAATGTGATATTTTGTTTTAAGCAGTCAGTGTGGCTGCTTTATGGTTTGCTTATTACCTAAAGGTTTGAGTTTCATTGAGCAGAATGGTTTATGTGCATATGCAGTCTGATACAAGGGGGCTGTTTTCACAGTCATCTGCTATAGGAGGAAAACAAAACATACGAGTATGGTTTCAAGAACTTTGAAATTAAAGATATTTGTATAGTCATGGATTCTGGGTTTTTGAGAAAGAGAAAAGCGAGAAAGAGTAATTTTAATAATGTTGACCAAGGTAACCAAATCTTTGGACAGAAACACCATATTAGACACAAATTATTATTCCAAACAAAGTATTTTTGTGTCTTAAAATGTCTCTGGAGGAGATCTTTAAGAATCTGATGAGCTCTGTCGATTTATAACACGTGATTTATGATAAGCTGAGCACTCTATAAAGTCTGTTTTTCCACTCAGGGATTGCTGTTGGTATAACTTCCAAGACCTACTTCAGCCTTTCAGAGGATGACGAACTCCACATCGACTTTCCAGGAGAAATACTCATGCGGGTGTTTAAGTTCATCAGTGCTCCTATGGTAGTGACGAGTGTGGTAACAGGTAAGCTTTCTCACTCTGTTAACTGTTACATCAGGTTATCCATGTTACTCACACAGGATTTAAAAGGGCCATACTGGTGGTTTGGCAGGTTTGAGACTATTATTTGTGAAAAGTGGATCATTTCCCAGTAGATACCATAAGGGCTAAGTGAGGAAGTCTATTTTTTCTGATTATATTGCAGTGATGTATGCATACTAATAGATGAGACTACTACAGACAAATGAATTTCCCCTTGGGGATTAATAAAGTATTTCTATTTCTATTATTTCTATTATCTATTTCTATTTCTATTCTATTCTATATATGCACTCATACATGACTTTGCTCGTCCTCTAACGTTCGATTTATAGAATATGTTTTATGTTTTTCCTATAGGAGTTTCTAGTCTGAGTGTTAATACCTCCAGAAAGATAGCAGTGTGTGCGGCAGTGTACTCTGTGTTGACCACTCTTATGGCTGTGACTATAGGTAAGAGAAATTTAACATTACATTAAAGTATATTTTGGTTTCTTTCACCTTTTTTGCATACAGTCACAATTCAGTTATCAAACAGATGTCGCGTGATGCATCTTTTTGTTACTTAAAGTCTTTTCCTTGTTTTATCTGAGCATGTAATTGTCATCAACTGTCACAGCCATTTTCACATAATATGTTATTTTCCATATTTGCAGCAGTTGCTTTTAATGGTTTTACACCATGTAAAGAACTCTTGTCTATATATGAAGCACTATTGAAATCATTGTTTCAATTAACAGCTACAGCATGTGTGGTATTTTTGCCACTTATGTCTAACTGTGGATATGTGTTGTAGGGCTGACACTGGCGCTGCTGTTCAAGCCTGGGGTTGCTTATGGTGTTGACACAGGGGCAGAAGATGAGGAAATATTCTCGACTGTGGACATTGTGATGGATATAGTGAGGTGAGAAGAAAGTGACGCTATGTCTGAGATAACACTGAATTTCTTCTATAGTTTGTGGAAGATTTACAAGCTGACTAATATTTCTGATCATCTGATTGAGGATAGGAGATGGTAGCGTTTGACTTTTCTTTTTCTCTTTGTAGAAACATGTTTCCACACAAGCTGCTCCAGGCCTGCTTCCAACGGGTATTTTTTTTTCATTAAGATTGATATATACCACCCATTTCCTCACTTTTAATGAAGGAGACAATGTAATATTTATGTGACATTATTTGTTTTTTCTTAGTACAAGACTGAGAGGCAGGAGTTTGAGACCCAAACAGTAAATCTTTCTCCTCTTATCACTATGAAGATCCTCTTCATTTGCAGTGATACTTGATAATACAACATTTTTCTCAGACGGCTGTTATTCATGAGTTTTCCTTCCTTGTTTCAGAATGGCACTTCAGTGCATCTTTCGGGTCAATATGTTGAAGAACCCAACATGATGGGCCTGATTGTGGCCTCCTTTGTCATTGGACTGAGCCTCAGGAGGATAGGAGAAAGAGGCAAAATGCTCACGGAGGTTTTCGCCATCTTCAGCGAGTTCATCAAAGATGTGATCAGTGTGATGGTTTAGTGAGTGAAACACTGAAAGTTAAACATGGTGGTGGAATTTAAGTACATTAACTCAAGTACTGTACTTCAAGTACAGTTGTGACGTACTTGAATATTTTCATTTCTTCTACTTTCTACTTTTGCTCCACTACATCTCAAAGACAGATATTGTACTTTTTCCCTCACATTTATGTGACAGCTTTAGAGACTAGTTACTTT
This sequence comes from Lutjanus campechanus, assembly GCA_027495735.1. Taxonomy (NCBI): domain Eukaryota; kingdom Metazoa; phylum Chordata; class Actinopteri; order Lutjaniformes; family Lutjanidae; genus Lutjanus; species Lutjanus campechanus. The sequence continues at coordinate 4,163 of JAJHUR010085281.1, read as the reverse complement.
ATAAAATAAGAATTTTACATACAAAGCATATGAAGAGTTTATAAAATATATCATGTTTCATTGTGAAATTAAACTACCTAATAGTCTATACAAGTACAGTTGAAACAATTAGTCAGTTAAAACTATTTTGATAATCACTTGTCATTTTTCATGTAGAAACATTTTAGGGTTCCAGCTTATTTATTTTAATCTATTTGTAATAATTGTGAGGTTTGGACTGTTGGTTGGACAAAACAAGCATTGTGAACATGTCACTCTGGGGAATTGTGACAGCATTTCACACTATTTAAAGAATTTCTACAAACCAATCAATCTATTAATGGAGAAAATTATGTCCTGATTAGTCCATTATGAAAGTAATGAGTAGTGAAAGTAATTTAAGTAATCCCAAATTTAGAAAAAGGATCAAATATACGCAGAGTGCTACCTGTAAAGCTAACAAATTAAAACAATCTGCATTATATTGTATTTAAAAAAAGGTTTCATGTTGGACAATATAAACACTGATATCAACTGCAACAGGTCAGGATCTAACATTTTTCTGCATCGAGTATTTTTACTTTTAATACTTTAAGTACATTTTCATGACTATACTTAACATACTAACATTTTAACTTTTAACATTAAGCTTTTCTAACATTAAGTAAGTTGAGTAAAATATCTGAATACTTCCTCAACTATGGATGAAAAAGCATAATCTATACAAAATATTAAAGGTCAGAAATAAATATTTCATTTATTTACAGAAATAGAGAAAATAGCCTTCTGTGTAGAGAAAGTGTTTATGCACGAGCACTGATTTAACTTTAAATATAGGAAATAATGAGACAATATAACGGTATCTTTATCTCTTCTAGCTTAATCATCATTGATTGCTTGTGTGTTCCAAATGTTTGATGAGTCACTGACATATTCCCTTCCTTTTTTAATTGTCTTCTATCCTTTCCAGCTGCTTCCCAGTCGGAGTCATGTTCGCATTCGCTGGTTACACTGTTGGGGTTCATGACTGGGATACCATCTACAGACTGGGAACGCTTGTGGCAGTGGTTGTCCTCGGGTATGTTCTCCCTTCCTCATCTTTTACTGGCACCAAAATACCAATGCCGATTAGTGAAGTGACACTGAAGGCACATGGGGACAGATGAGTGTGTCTGATACCAGAGAACAACCATTTAAAGTACTTTGAGTAGATGAGAGCAGGATTTATGGCCAATAGCTGTTTCTAGTCACACCCACTGATGCAGATGTGAACCAACGGTCTGCCCAACAAAAATCTAAACAGCTTCCAAAGTGATTGACATGTCTTTTATGTTGATGTTTTAAATGATTTCCAATACTGTTGCAGCAGCAGCAATCAAGACCTTGATTTTCTATGAACGTCAGTCCCACAAACTCTGAATTTTTCATCCCTAAGTCAGACGAAAAAATACCCACTGGGCCTTTAAGTGCCCGCCCTTTTGGTCTCATCGGTAATTTCATGTGATCAGTGTCATTATTCAGCAGTATTCATTGTGTACTAAATTGTGTTTCAGGCTCATAGTCCATGGAGCAATAGTTCTGCCAACGCTCTATCTTCTGTTGGTGGGAAGTAACCCATGGGTTGTCATCAAGGGGGTTTCTCCTGCCTTACTGACTGCAGCATTAATTTCGTCCAGGTAAATAGAGATTTTAGAGCTTGAGCTGTCACCATTTACTTACTTTAATATTTACTATCAAAGCTGCCAAATGATAGATAGCAATTTACATTTTTTTCAAAGGGAATTCACTTTTATGAATTCTATACCTTCTGTCTCCAAGCTCTGCCTCGCTGCCGCTCACGTTCCAATGCTGTGAGGAGGGAAACAAGATCAACCGCAGAATCACTCGCTTCATGCTGCCCATTGGGACCAATGTCATCATGAATGGAACTACCCTTTACAGGGTGATCGCGGCAGTCTTCGTTGCCCAACTCAGCGAAATCAATCTGGACTTGGGCCACTTAGTCACCATTGGGTAAGTCGCAATTAGATTGGAAATTATCTTGTATTAATATTGGTTAAAATACATAATATGGGACATTAAGGAGGAGGCAGCTACATGGTATAGTTTCATTTTTTGTGTCTTTAAAAATCCACTTAAGTCAGTAACTGAAGAGTCTGTGTGTTTTCTCTGCAGAGTGACAGCAGCAGTCTCCAGCATCAGACCAGCAGGGACCCCAGCAGCAGTGACCACCCTCTTTCTTATGGCAGCAGTGGGTTTACTTGGGAAGGAGGCCTTCCTCTTGGTGGTTGTAGAATGGCTGCTGTAAGTCAGAAGTCAGAAAGTCAGAAATTTACACAGAATCTCTAGTGAATAGTGTAGAAAGGGATTACTACAGCTGCTTCTCATAGTCAGCTGTGAGGAGACAAAATTGTAGAGGCATGAGCTTATAATTTAAACGATACGCAGTGTTGAGCCGTTGTATTCTCTGCTTTCAGAATTCACAGTGATTTTTGTCTTTCAGAGACCACTGCAACACTTTGGTCGATGTTCAGGGAGTCTGCATCGGAGTGGCACTTGTTAACCAACTGTCCAAAAAGGAACTGGCAGAAATGGAGGAACAAGAGCAGGACAGGACAAGGTGACAGTCTAGAGCAAACTTTTTTTTTTTTCTGGGGACCAGGGGCCCAGGGGCCAGTTAATAAACAAACATTAATGATAGAATTATTTACCAGATAAGATGATCAGTAAAATTTTTAAAAATTTGCTGGAACGCTACACTGAAGCCAGCTTGCATGTTGTCATGGTGCCTGATATTAGCAGCCTTGCATGCAGCAAGACACAGTGGTTTAGGACTGGTATGAGGAGGCAAAATAAAGGCAAATTTATGTGTTTCTCACTGAATTGCCGGTTTTCATTGTCAACCACTCCATGTTTGTTGCTGTCATTCATCTGTGCCAAGCAGCAAATTGGACCCTAGCAGCCCCACATAGGTGAACGGTACACAGAATTCAAGTGTCACCATATGCGGAAGTTACATCACACATTTCATTGTTTTGATTGATTGTAGATCTATCTAATTGTGACCGAAGACATTTTGGTCTGTGCATTGATAACACCTGTTGGAAATTGAAAATGAACCAAGAGGGTCCACATTATTTAACATTTGAAAATTAGTTTAGGATTTTCCAGGATTTCTCAGACTTTTAAAAAATATGTCAGTCGGATAAACAACAGAGAGGTTTCAAGATTCCTCACAGCAAAAGTCTACCTGACCCACTGGACATCAGACAGATGTTATGGCAGCAGCTGGAGGCTGCCCAACATTTACTTTGGAGTATTTACAGTTTGTATCACACCATTAATGTTGTGTTTTGTCTGACCAGGATGGCTGACGATGGTGATGCTGTGGGGCTCGCCCAGGATGAGGAGTTTTACCCCACCCTTTCAAGCTCTTTTGGAAATACTGAGTCCCATTATTCTGCAACAGAAGTATAATCACTTCAAGACTACATTACAGCAAAGATGCATCACCAAAAAGAAACAGGGTGGACTTTGAAAATGTTTCTCTTGTGCCACAAAACTGTAGTATCCCTGTAGGCTTTTGTTGTGATTAGTGATTATTTTACATATGTGATATCACATTCATTTTGTTTTGTATTTTACAGTCGTGCTGTAGTTGAACATGAGCGCGTCATCTGCTGTTAGGATTTTTGTCATTTTTGTTTTTGCTCATGATTGATGTACAGTGTAGTAATAGATGTAGTTACAGAAATTTAGTGATTTGCATTGATGTAATACATGTAGCTATTGAATTAACTTATTAAATGAATTGAAGTCTTGATTTAAATTTCATTTTATTATTAAATAAATAAGAAACTACAGTTATATATTGTCATTGGTATTATGTAATAGCCTGGGTCCAGATCTTCAGATCCACTCAGTCCAATGAGTTGTCTCTGAAGTGTAACAAGTGGACAATTCAGTCTGATATCACAATTATTATATAAATGTCTGATTGTATAACACAGATTGTTTTATGGGCAGTATATGTTTAACTAAAGAAAGTCATATCTTCTGTATCTCTCTTCGTTGTAGGATAGAGAGATACAGAAGATCTTTCATACCAACTGCCATCAGACTCTATAATTCTTATACTAATAGATGAGACTACTACAGACAAATGAATTTCCCCTTGGGGATTA
>JAJHUR010085280.1:105987-126567 GCA_027495735.1 Lutjanus campechanus | reverse complement strand
GCGTACATTGCCAATTTGTGTTCATCATGTCCAATCTGTACTCCTTGTATCTTATTATTATTTCTTATTTTTTCTGCCAGTGGCTCCATAGCTAAAATAAAGATCAAGGGGGAGAGGGGGTCCCCCTGTCGTGTCCCTCTTAGAAGTTTGATGGATGCTGACAGGGTTCCATTTACTCGAATTCTTGCATTTGGATCTTTATACATCATTTGTAGCCAATTTATGAATTTTTCATGAAATTTAAATTTTTTACATGTTTCAAATATAAAGGGCCACAATACCCTGTCGAAGGCCTTTTCAGCGTCGAGCGTTAACATAAGTAGTAGTTGTTTTACTTTTTGAGAGTATTCCATTATATTTATTGTCCTTCTCACGTTGTCACTCAAAAGCCTATTAGAAACAAAGCCAGATTGGTCAGAATTTATTATATTAGGAATTATTTTTTTTAATCTATTAGCCAAGATTGAGGTTAGCAGTTTTTGATCAACATTCAACAATGACTAAAGTCCTGTTTAAGAAGGTTGAGTTGCACTGTATTTTACAGTGATAAGATGTAATGAACTGTACTTCATATAAAATTAGACGAAAACAAGAAATAATATGCTCTTTATTAGACATTATTAAGGACACAACAGAACTTAACTGTAAATTATAGTGTATTGTTTCCCACTGTTACACCATTATTTGACTTTAGTAGAGGCTAATGTGGGACAAAATTACAACACAAGTGTACTGTAAACTAAAGTGAAATCACAAATCTGCTACATCCAATATCTACTTCTTTGATCAAATCACCATATCTGCCTACAGTATTATAATAAGTCCGTGCAGTCACCCATAGACAAAATATTCATCTACCTCTATCATTTTGGCCTTTACTTGGTAGCTCTGGTTCATGTATTGTTTTAAAATGGGGAAGCAGCAGATATATGATTTTACTTTAGTTTACAGTACAGTTCTGTTGTAATGTGTCCCAAATTACCATCTAGTAGGATCTAACAGTGTGGAACAATACTCTTTAGTTTACAGTTCAGTTCTGTTCAAGCTTGGGGAGTAAAAGATGTAACAGGATTACTCAATTAGGATACAAAAATGGTAACTATTCCATTACAGTTACAGATAACAAGAGGTAAGATTACAGATACATTTGGTAAAAAGTGGGGCTTATTAGCAGGATTACAATCATAAAATACATTTTAAAATAAAGAATGATATACTAGCACAGTGAACACATTACAACGTTGTGAGTCTCACAACACCACTCTGGTCTGAGTGAAACCAGCTGATCTAACCCTCAGTTCATTATCAAGGCTTCTCTAGCAGAAAAAAAAATCACTATAGGTGGAAATTTAAAATGATTTTGTCTTTAAATCAGAAAAGAGCAACAACATCACAGCACAGTGGCAGTTCTGCCTTCAGCTGGGAAAATACTGTCATCATCCAAGAACTCAACAAAACATTACAGGTAAGAACAGCTGCTATCATTAGCTACACAGACCATCCTGTCAGTTTCTGTGAAGTGTGAGTAGCAGAACTTTACTTGACACGGTACTTTTAAATGTGCATAATTACCAGTATTAATCTAAATTCACACATAACAAAGGAAAAAATATGACAATTAATAAACTGACAACCAACACACAACATTATATTAGACTAAACAATTTCATGTTTGGTACTGAGGTAATCCAAAAATAGTGGAAAGTAATTAGGTTGCATTACTTGAATATTCTGATAATTGAATTAGTAACTGTATCGATTAACATTTTTAAAGTTGCCCTCCCAATCCTGGCTGTAATGTTTACCTATAATAAGTCTAGTAAGGGTGGGAAATAATACACTTAGGTTTACAGGACAGTTCTGCTGTTATGTGTTCCTAATAATTTGGTACAAAGTATAACTTGTCACGTTAGTGTACTGTAAAGAATGCTTTCCTCTGAACCTGCACTATCATTGATTTTTGCTCATGTTATTGGCTCTGTGCTTTCAGATCATATGATCTGAGATCATACAGACATTTGACCATCTCTCTGTGCACTGTAATATATTTTGCTTTTGTCTAACAGTACAGCCCGGCCTGTAAACAAGTCTGCTTTAGTGTCTGTGTTTAGGCGTCAAGACGCGGTGCTGAAAGAGTTAATGAGATGTGGCGAGAGGGAGCGCTGAGCTGCCATGGATCCACCTTCACTCAGAGAGATGCGGCTGGTGCCTCCTCCTCCTCCTCCTCCTCCTCCTCCTCCTTCTCACAGAGACAGCTGACTGAAACACAGGTATCTGTCCGATGGGCTCGTACTTGTTGATCTTCGGGCGAAACAGCGGTGCGATGCGGAGCAGGAAGCCGGCGGGGAGGCAGTAGATCGGGCTGAGGATCTCAGTGCCATGTCGGAGGCAGCAGAGGAGGGGGACATGGATTGGGTTAGACCCTGGCAATAGTAAACCAATAACAGCGCCTCGTTTTTTTTTTTAAATGCTCCTGCTTCATCTCGGTTTGTAGCAGCGGATTGATTGTTCACACAGCGCTGCGTACAGGATGACAACAACTCACTACGGTATTTTTTAAAGCTTATTTGCATCTTTGGACTTTGAATGATATAAAACCTGTCAATTGTAATAGAGTATGAGTGATATATTGGAGTATTCTGCATTAAACTGCACCAATATGGAGCAGGCAGCGTTTGAAAACAGAGAAATGCTCAACGATGGAGGATTTGCATTCACAACATTGCAGTTCTAGCTGATAAAACACCACACTGAGCTTGTTCTCATTCTCAATTTGGCTGCGCATAACAGTACAGTGTGTTCATAGGAAGAAAGAGGCTACTGTTTGTTTTCATGGTGCGTTTAATGCTAAATTATTTTTATCGAAGCCTTGACTTGAATAAAACAGGAGGGAGGGTGGAGGCTCCTTCAAATTAACATTTCTTTTTACTGCCTCCCTGCAGCCTGTTACTGCATGTGCAAAAACCCGACATAACAATCAATTATACATCCTGTGTTCATGTTTTCATGTCGCCTGTGCTTTATTTGTATGTTGAGGCCCGATGGTGTTTGTGAAGTGTTAGAAACTTTGGGTGACAGAGATCAGTGATCACATCTGCAGGCCTGAGGTGGTGTTGGGGCTTCCAGACATAAACAAAACGAGCAGCACGCAGGATATCATAAACGGGTCCAAAAAATGTTGGACTGTCTGTCAGGAGGAGAAGATGCAGGCTGAATTGTCGTCTCCCAGGGGAGCTCGCCATGATTCAGGCAGTGAGCAGCGCTTCCTGGTGTTTCAGCACCATTAGAGTGGACAGCGCTCACTTTGTACCACACTCATCATCACTGTCTGTCCTGCGTCCCCACCCACCCACAGCTCTGCATGGGCGTCACATGGGCAGGATCAAGGAACAACCAAACAAACTCAACTACAACATCTAAACAAACATTATTACAATTATTATATATGCAATTATTATATTACAAACATTATGGTATTGTAAAGCACTTTGTGCTACATTTCCTTTTGTATGAAAAGTGCTATACAAATAAAGTTATTATTATTATTATTATTATTATTATTATTATTATTATTATTATTTTCTTTCTGATCTGTGTGCAGCCATGTGAGACATTCAAGAGAAGTACATTAAATTCTTTGTCATGTGCACAACAATGAGAGTAGGGCCCGACCAATACTGGATTTTTGTTGCTTATAACAATATTAGGGAGTAAAAAAAATTCTATTTCAATAGATATGTCAGATGATCTTGCAAGTATCCCTCAAATGTGGTTATCAAACACTTGTGACTTTATTATGTATAAAAAAAAACAGGCTATATAGCTGCCTATAAAACTAAACACCAAACTGAGATGTAATAGGCTCACAGTGGCCGACTGATATCTGTCTGGTTTTAAATGACAGCAAAGCAGTCATTGGCAGAGAAGAAATTCTTAATTGCTGGGCTCAAACAATATAAAAAGAAAACCAGTCAAGTAAAAATGAGAATCTAAGACATAAGCGATTGTGTAGAACTTAATATACAGGAACAGAATATAAAATGTATTATAGAATATAATAAAATAAATTAAAACATAATTTATAATATAGTGTAGGCAGATGTACAGTGATGATAAAATGAATAAATTGTAATGTAGACAGGGGATGGTCAGGTAAGAACAGACAGGTAGTGCACTGTGATGTATGTGGATATAAACAGAAGAACAGAGACGTTAACAGGTAGTAGCAACTGGTAAACAATAGTAGTATAAAGGAAAAGATAAATCTGTATCAATAAGGTGCAAGAAAAGGTAAATAAGTAGTTTTTGTCATTAAGACAAGTATTTTATTAATGCTAGTAATATTATATTTGTTAGGGGTGTTGAGATATACCACACGCACGCACACACGCCTTTTCACTATCTTTTAAGTGTAACTGCACTTTTGTGCAGCTATGGTTACACACTCTGCATCTCCCTACACTCGTATTTTTGGTATAATTCATTTGCCAAAAAAGAGATAATACACACAAAAACAAAGTGATTTTTTTCTTAAAATTTTCTATAGATATTGCAATATTACCGTTAGTGTGAATTCTTTTGGCCACAATAATCATGTAGAGAAAATCTGAGATCGTGACAGCTCTAATATCAGTCACCATAGAGGAGATGTCTTGAAAAAAAATTGTTGTTTTTAAGGTCTTGCTGGAAAGTTGTTGTATTCAACAGAGTGTCTTTCTGTCAGTTGATGACAGAACCAGATAATCTATAGCTATTAGTCATGATTCCCAAGTATTTTTCTTGTTAACCCTAAATAGAAATGTACGATTCTGCCGACTGCTATTGGGCGTGAGTCATCTCTCAAGAACCCACATCTGAGGGAATGTTTATTGTGGATTCAGGACATCATTTGAAAGGAATTCAAAGACGATGATACAATAGATGATGAGGTGACAGCAACTGATGAAGTGAAAATCCAGAGATAACAATTCAGTCTATGTGTCCTACATTTCTCTGCCCAGGAGCCCTTTAAACCAGTGACGCCCAGTTCTTGTCTCCAGTTCCCTGCAGTTTCATGCTGGGTTTCAATCTGAGCAGGTTTTAAAGTTTGGGGAAACTATATTCAATGGAGTTTCTCTCAGCATCTGATTTAGATAATCACAATACAATCCTAAGTCAGGCTTCCTTTATTCCTCCTTTTTAACTCCTGATACTGCATGCGTGATTCATCTCAAGTACCTCCTTCTGAGGGTAGAGCTATTGTTGATTCCAAAAAATATATAAAACAGAAGATATTAGTATACACTGTGTACTGATGAATAGTGAAACATCCAAGGATAACAATATAATTTGTCTGTCTCTTATTTCTCTGTCCTGGAGCATATTACTGTCAGCAGTAGTTTTCTTATTTTACCCAATGAATGTGTACATTGTAAAAAGCATTGTAATTTATGTCTGCATCTGCTAGGGGGCCAGCACAATAAGAGTAGGCATAATAATGTGTTAATTCTACTACAGGAGAGGCTTGATGTTCTCTGCAATTAGGTAGAAAACAAATATGGGCATATATCGGTATTGGCAATCTGCCAAAATGATAATATCAGCATATCTGGTAAGAGCAATAAGCCAGTATTGTGTATCCCTGCTTTATAACAATGATTTTGAAATCTGACCCTGCAGTTTTTTGTCAATTTTCAGTCTATCATTCAGTAGCATGACAGACCAGATAGAACCAGATTGAAAAACGTTGTGGTTTCTAATCGTTTTGGCTTGTGACCTGTAATCATTATGGCCTCTGTGTGGAGATGAGCAGTTAAACCACAGAGAGATTTGGCCCTCTTTCATTTTAAGGATTCATAGAGGCCCAAACTGAGGAGGCAAAAGCATCGAATATTTTACAAGAAAAGGGCAAAAAATTTTTTTGGAAAAGTCAGAAAAATCGAATTAGGTTTGTGTAAGAAAAACTTTTTTTTTCATTTTCTTCTAAAGGTTTAGCATGCAAGATTTAGAAGGATCTTGTGGCAGAATATGGCAGGAATGGAATATTCATAAGAATGTTTTCATTAGTGTATAATCACCTGAAAATAGGAATTGCTGTTTTTTTGTTACCTGAGAATGAGCTCTTTTTATGGGTGTGAGTCCTCCCTCATAGAGGTCCACAAACCAAACATTGGGTTTATACAGGGCCTTCTTTTTTTTGTAATACACACTGGTCCTTTAAATCATCTTGCGACCTGTCAGATTTATCTCATGTACCTTGACTTTTGACCTTGAGGTTGGGAACCACTGCTCTTTACTGCCCCCGGGGTCCATGTCTAAAGCTTTTATCACTATATTAGTTCAGACTCTGATGACTTATGTCCAGGCCTTGACATCTGGGGCTGATCCAAGAATACTAATGATTTTTTTTTTTTTTTTATTCCTTTAGATACAATAATGAAAGAAATCAGGACCAACTGTAGCCCATAGTCCCCAATGTTTGCCTCCTTCGTAGAACCCAAAGTCATCATGGAGAAATCCCTGGCAGAGCTGAATAAAGCCAGCTCTCGCTCGACATCATCGCTACCACCGGAACCGGTGGACATCATCCGCAGCAAGTCATGTTTCCGCAGAGTCAGGCTGAATGTCGGGGGTCTCCCGCATGAAGTCTTGTGGCGAACGTTAGACAGGCTACCACGAACACGTTTGGGGAAGTTGAGAGATTGCAACACCCATGAATCTCTGATGGAAGTGTGCGATGACTACAACCTCGAGGAGAACGAGTACTTTTTTGATCGACATCCGGGGGCATTTACATCAATTCTGAACTTCTACCGCACGGGTAAGCTGCACATGATGGAAGAAATGTGTGCTCTGTCGTTCAGTCAAGAACTTGACTACTGGGGCATCGACGAGATCTACTTGGAGTCATGTTGCCAGGCGAGGTACCACCAGAAAAAGGAACAAATGAATGAGGAGCTCAAAAGGGAGGCTGACAATTTGAAAGACAGAGAGGGAGAAGAATTTGACAACACTTGCTGTGCTGAAAAACGAAAGAAGCTATGGGACCTCCTGGAAAAGCCCAGCTCATCTGTTGCAGCAAAGGTAAATGTCGTTAAATGTTGGGTGTAAGAGAGGAGTGTGTGATTGCTTCACATCTCACAACTGCTAGATGGATTGCCATGAAATTTAGTACATACATTCATGGTCCAAGAGGGTGAAACCTGCAGCTTTTGGTGATTCCACCAATACCACATTGAGGATGACATTAGTTTAGAGTGGATGTCTTGAACTGAAATTCTGTATAAACATTAATGTCCCCCTCAGCCCAGTCTGATACCAAAGTGTGTAACAGACAATCTAGACATGAAAAGTACACATGTATTGTGCAGAACCAGCAGGCGGCGATAATGACGGAAAGGACGAATGTGCCTGGCCTAAACCTAGAACTAGTCAATGCCAAGACCAGAGTGTATTGAAAACCCGAAACAAGACCAAGGGCCTTACACCCGGCACAAAGCCATTGCACTGGTGGCACAGGTGGATTTGCTATCTTACACTGGCGCAAGTGCAATTTTTGCCACGTCAGCAAGATAGTAAATGCACCTGCATCTGGTCTGTGCAGCCATGGGCAAGAGGTCTAAAAATGAAGGCAAAACAAAGGCCTGGCCTGGTGTGTTTGCTATCTTATGCTCGGCACATTGAAGAAAAACACCACTTGTGCCTTAGACCAGCTAAAATGTGCACAAAGTCTGTGTCACAATAGGTCTGAATGTACAATAGCAACCAGTGCGTTTGGCTGAGGCACACACACACGTCTCCACAATCACAAAACACCTTCATTTATGTTCAGTCTTTTCCCCACACAGGATTGTGGATTAGCAAAGTGTCCTTTGAACATATTTTCTATCAGCAATAAAGTGTAAAATTTGAAGTTAGCAGTGTGTGTGTGTGTGTGTGTGTGTGTGTCTAGTCCTTGGCTGAGGTATACACACACACATCTCTATAATCACAGAACACTTTTCGTTTATGTTAAACAGCCACGCGTGTGTCTTTAAAGTTAATCTCACTAATAAGGAAAAGGGAATTATTATAATAATTATAATTATCTCAACAGACCTGCAAAGTGCGCACGGGACGGGATCACACCTGTCAGATTGTCTTTATCAGATAAGTCAGCATGACAGCTGGAGCAACTGTAGTGTTTGTGTTTGTGTTTTTATCGGGATCCAGAAAAACAAGAATTAAACAATTATGATCTAGAACATACAAAATGAACAAGATGTTATATCTGCACGCATGAGACCAGCCCGACCCAGAGAGAAAAATGTGTGCTTCTGTCAGAGTTCTTCAAACTTCAGAAACACTTTCTGATTCCGTTTCCAACACCCATAGTAGTGTTAGCGGGGCAGAGGAGCGAGGATGGGGGGAAGAGGAAGAGAAGAAGGAGGAGCATGGACAGTCGTAACTGCTCCTCAGTCCAGCTCAGGTGGCCCATCTGAGCTAGATTGTGATGGCAGCTTCATGGCCAGACTGTATCGGTTTGCCTCTCCTCTGGACTGCACCATCTCTCTGCCCCACTTCTCACTCCTCTCCCCTGCTCCTCAGCCAGCAGAGCTGCATAATAATGATTATGATTATAATGAATTATAAAATATAACATAATTTCAAGGTGTTCTGGTGTAAAACATAACCAGTTACATATCTGCATGACATTTACAGTTAATTTATTGCATTGATTTTTGCAGGCGTTCATGTAAAATAAACTATTTTCACATTAAGCTGCTGTGGAGACATCCTGCTGTCTCCATATATTGCTCGCTCTTGCCTTGCACGTTCCACTTGTGCTTTAGATCAGCGCAAGACAGGACCTCAAGACTTTGAGGGTTTGCAAGTCAAGACCAACTGCTGTGATATCTGTGTTGTCATTGTTTATCACAAACAAAAACAGCTAGCTGCAGAATTTGCATACTGCTGTGTGGGTTTTTTTGGACGCTGTTTTGCAGATGAACTCTTTGTGGTTTAGGCAGCCAAATTTTATTACAGAAGATTTGGCTGACTTCTCCTTTCAGACAGCCACAGCTTCTTCTCCTGTCTCCCACATTCACTTTCTTGGAGTGTGTGTGAAGGGAGAGTGAGGAGGGATGACAGCCGTTAACAGTAACAAAAATTTCAAATTAGAAATGAGATGAGTCAAGTTATTGGTTTAGTGTGAAGCAAGAAGTTCAGCATCCAATCACGAAATTATGTTAACAAATAAATCAGACAACATGCAGGCAATTCTTGACCAGTCTTGAGATAAAAATCTGAGTCCTCTTTGTCTGAAGCTGAGAAAAGAACAAGTAAAAATGCAGTCAAAACCAAGATGAAACCGGCAAAAAAGTACCATCGTGTTTTCCTAAAGCTAAGCAGTTTTGTTGCTTAAACCTGAACAAACTGTGACTGTCATCTGAAACATATCTCTGCAAGCTTTATTTTCAACTGGATGTTGCATGTTTATAAATCCTAACTTGACCAAGAACACTTTTCACACCAAGGCAAGGCAAAACATGGCATTGTCATCGTGGGCCGGCAGTTCTATTACACACTTTGGCACGATACGATACGATACGATACGATACGATACGATACGACACGACACGACACGACACGACACGACACGATACGATATAGTTAACTGTTCTTGTAGGGAAATCTGTCTTGGACTCAGATGCTGTAATATAATACTGGGTTGAATCGCTGTTAACATCATCATTAACTTTTCCTCTGGCCCAATCCTCAGATCAAAATTTCAGTTTGTCCAATACTTCGGTTTCAGGTGATATTCCTTTAATCATCAGCTGCACTTTGTGTTTAGTGCGAATTAGCAAATTTTAGCACAGTAACATGCTAAACTAAGATGATTAATATGGTAAACATTATATTTGCTCACATGTTAGACCACTGCCACTGTAAACATGGTAACTTTATAGTTTCCTCATGTAAGTGATAAGCCTTTGGTTCTTTGTGAGTTCATTTTAAAATTAACTTACATGATGTCGTACTTTTGTAGTATTTAGACCATTGGATCTTTATTCGCTTGCGTACAAGACCACAACCTCTATGTAACTGTGTCCTGCTAAGTGTGTCTGTGTGACTAACAGGGGCAGCCAAATTTAGATTTACTTACAGAGGAAAACTAAATTTTTGCACCTATGAAAATGCACCATGGACTTTTCAGACCCACTAACACATTTTAAAATACATATACAGTTGCACAAAATGGGTCAGTCAGGACGCCTCCGTGTTGGTGTGCTGTGGTGTTTACTTACTGTAGATTTTGATTGTTCCAAGGTTGGAACACACAGTAAAGAGTGAAAATTATAGAAAAAGCCAGTGGATGTGATTTATCAGTGTGGGATGTGTGAGCCCATTATATGCCATTATCATTGTTCAAGAACTAGAAAAAGCATGTCTTAACAGTCAAATGTGTTTGGTAACAGTGAAAGCGGCTCTCTGGATGCTTCGCTATTAGCCATCTTTAAAAAATGACACAAGGTTCATTATCTGTATCTCCTGTAATGCTTTTATTACCAAACTTGTGACAAAAGTCCATTGCTATATCATTAACTTGATTTTGAAAATATCAATATCTGTTCATCATGTACAGAACCATTATACGCACAAAAAACACCTTCAAACATGCAGATGTAGAAATGCAAAGCATCAAGACACCAAATACACACACACACTTTGTCTGACCTTATGTGCTGGTCACGCATTAATAAATTATTTGAATACCACTTAGCTGCCCTAGCTTATAAAATACAAATTTTACTCATGAAGTAATTTCTTTTGATTGTCCTTTCACATTCTGCTGTGTGTTTGTGACAACCCCACCCTGCATCATACCGAGCCAATTGAATTTGAGATATTCTGCAGAAGGCTAGGATATTGAATTATATCTTTGTGCGCATAGACAACGAGTCAGAAATGATTTAACATTGTTGGAATCATTTGGATTAATCAATGGTTGGGAGGCGCACTTTTTGATCAATAGAAAGTGGTTGTGACATGTAATTATTGCACATATTTTAATAAACAACAATGGCAAGAGAGAAATGTTAGGAAGACTAGAGATGTGCAAAAAGACTGTGGGTGTTCATCAGAAAAACTGGGTGTGCCACATCTAATTTTCTCCACAACACAGAGTAGGGCAGACTGATGTGCACCTCCACAAAAATACAACCATCTATTACTCTCCATATAGGCTTGCCTACAACATAGCCATAACACAGTGGTTCAGTCTATTCTATGATTGTAACTCTGAATGTGCAATCAGTGCAATCAGTCTTTACGTAGACTTATCAAATAAAACAAAATAGGTTTACAACAGAATAGAAAACAACTTGGCAAGCCTAAAATCTACACTGCATAACATTTATTCAGCCTATCTGTGCAAGTTGACAGCTTAAAGGTAATGTGACATGGCTTGGCCTCAAATTATTTTATTATTTCTTTTGGGGTCCAAAGTCTCTGTAAGTTCCCTTTCAAATGCCAGCAACAAGAGGCTATTTAGTCCTCCTGGGAGAATGGTTGCTCTGCTGATGGATTTTATTCTGTTGACTGTTAAGAACAGGCACTCCACAGAACAGCTTGTAAGAGGCAGTGTGATCAAAACACAAAGTAAATTGTCCGTGTTGTGAAATACATCTTCAGTTAGGGATGGGCAGCTTGGATTTTACTAGCTTTGTATTTTATTCAAAACTGAACAAAATGCCCCCAGTCTCCCAGTCCTTCTTTGCTAAATCTGTCCTCCTTGAGATCAGTGTTAAAGTGGCGGCAAGGTCGGCAAAATACGGTGTCTAGTTTAATGTCAGCTAACTGCTGCAGTCATACCATTTACCCAAACACCACATACTTGACTGTTTGGGTGACTGAGAAAGCATGCTTGCATGCAGGTTCAACTACTGTAATCAATGCAAGGTTTATTAAAGAAGTTAAACAGTGAGCTCTGTTTCATTTTGATAAACTTCTGGCTAAAGTATTTAATCAATGCCCCTCCCAAGCATTGATTACAGCACTGCTAATCTCCCATGATGCTTGCTGGGGTCACAGGTCAACAGCTATTTGAGCATGTGACAGTTTTTAAAATTTGATTGGTATCCAGGCTGTACAAAACAGTGCATGTTGTTTATGTGGTGAAAATAATTTAGAACCTTTTTTTAAATGCACAGTTCCTGCCCTTTCCTAAGTCCCGCCCCTTTTTGCCTTGTGCTCCAATTACAGTTGAGCAAACTTGGTAACTCGGTCAACTTTCTCTTTTTCCTGTAAAAGCAACATAGAGGGGCACATATTTAGCTAGCTAATGTTAGCAAAACAGTAGCTAACTACGTATCTAGCTAATATCTAGCCAATGTTAGCAAAATGCTAGCTTACTTAATTTTTGCTGAAATTAGCTAACTTTAGATGTAGATGTGCTTTTAGAGGTACCCCATCAACGTCTTCCAGCCATCTTTAAAATGTGGCTTTCTATTCAACATGCCAAGGCAAGCCAAGCACATAGTGTATCTCAGTCCAGCACACAGGAGAGAAGAAAGTTGATCGAGGCACCTGGCTTGCTCAACTGTCATGGTAGCAGTGAGTGGAAAGGGGTGGACTTAGGAAGGGTCAATTATACTACAATAGTCTAAGTTTCCTAGGGTCATACAGGCACCCTGGCTACACCATAGGTTAAAAACCCAGAGAAGATTAGTTGGTAATTGTGGAGTTTAGCTCAGTTTGTCAGTTATGAAAGCAGTCAGACAATACTCAAGCAATTTGTTAGGACAGAATTTCATAAAAAAGAAAGCTGCCAGCAGAGCAGCTGATATAATTTAATATATTTTTATTATTTATTTTTAATGCAGTTTTATGTTAATATTATGCACTGTTTGGTTGAATTAGCATGTAACCCTGCATTTTGTTTGTAATGCCCACAGTCATAATTAGACATTGAGGTCCTCACCCTCATTATTTCCTCATCTGAAGGCCATGTCTGAGAGTGCTGACTTCTGTGAGGTGTGCTCACTTTAAGTTGGTGCAAAACAACAGAGTCAGTCCTCAGCAGAGAGCCACACCTGCAACTGCAACCTGGTGGACGACAGCAGTGTTAAACATGAGCAGCCTTTGATCACACCCCTCTGAATTTGATTGGAGGGATCAAAGAAGATGCTGTCTCTTCCCAACACTGTTTTAAGGCGAGCAGAATGCCTTGTTTGGGAAATGCTTAGGAAATGGAAATGAAACTATTAGCAGTTTGTGCCGGCTGATGCTTTGCAGTGAGGATTTGTGAGAACTGTCAGCACTGCCCCACAAACAGACTGAGATGAGCGCTGCGAGTCTGTCAGTGAAATATCTTCTTCACAGGAATCAAAGAGATGTAAAATCAATGTTTATTGTGTTAGAGCTAAGGAAGTGCTTTAGCCTACAAAAAGGAGATGACCACTCTGAGCTGACCATACGTTGCTGTCTCCATTATCGCGCCCTGATATCTGCAATCTATCAAAATATCACTGGAGAACAGTTCTGAAGTACTTAACCAAGATGGGTGCTCTTCACTTTGAATAATGACACAGCGGAGTGCTTATGGCTTATTGTTTCCTACAGATCTGTAGCTTTCAATAACCACCAATTGACGAGTGGGTGCAGTGCGTTAAAGAAAGGGCTCATTGTCTCTTCGTTTGGCATCATTATAAGCCCACAGCGGAGGATGGCATGCCAGAAAAAAGAGCAACCTTGACACAGCAAGACGCAGAGTTTATCAATTCCTAATTAGTTTAAAAGGGCAACGTGAAACCACAGACCAAACTACTAAAAGCATTGATAGGGGCTGATGCATTGTCTCAGTCCTTTTTTAATAAGCTGGAACAAACTGTGGGCTTGTTGAGCGGTCCAACTTTGACCACAGACTGCCCCAGTGTTGTGCTCTCCTATCCTGGGTCAGACATGGAAATGTATGTGTAACAGCCCATAAACAGATGGTGAATGGTCGAGATGAGCACAAAACAAATGGTTACCAAGCAACAAGAGTATAATTTTATCATCACTGAAGGAGTAGGGACTGAACATTAGAGTAGGTCTATTTGTGTGTGTGTGTGTGTGTGTGTGTGTGTGTGTGTGTGTGAGAGAGTGTGTGTGTGTGTGTGTGTGTGTGTGTGTGTGTCTCTCTCTCTCTCTCACTGTGTGTGTAATTCTGCTTAGCTCCTGCAATCTTACAAATAAGGGTTTAAAAGGTTTTTTTCTAAAGAGCTGAGGTTCTACACAGAACCATTTGCTTCTGAACCCTTTTTGAAGAAATGGTTTGTCAAGGATTATTTGAAAGCCTCAGGGTTTTATTAAGAACTGTTTTCATCCAAAGAACCTTTTTTTTTTAAAAGAAAGAGTTCTTCAAAGATCACTGAAATCCTTAAAGAACTCTGTCGTCAAGGGTTCTTAATTCTATAATATAAACATGTTCTCTGTAGAACCCTCCGAGTGTGTTCTACATAAAACCCTTGGACTATAAAATGGTTCTAGGTAGAACGCATGGGTTCTAGACAAATGGAATATTTGAATATAAAAATGTTCTTGGAAGAACCCTCTAGGTGGGTTTTTGTCAGCACCCTTAGAAGGTAGAAAGGTTCTGGATAGAACCCTCTGAGAGGGTTCTGGGTAGAACATTACACCAGAAGGATTTTCTGTAGAACCTCTCATAGAGGGTTCTGAGTAAAACTGTTGACAGATGGTTCTAGGTATGACCCTTAATACTGGTTTCTGGGTACAACTCTCTGAAAGTGGAACCTTTATAGAAGGTTCTACCAGAGCCAAAAAGGGTTCTCCTATGAGGATAAATCGAAGAATGCTTTATAGCTCTAGTTAGGGCCTTTATTTCTAAGCATGTGTATTTCAATGTCCGCACAGAGCAACACAAAGAGGCGAGTAAAAGCTGCAATATTTGTTAAGATGTTGAGGGTAAAAATCCAGTGTTGCTGCCTCTGTTCTTTCTGCCCCGTCGTCCTTCCTGTCTCTCTTTTCCCTCACTGGCTCATATCTCTGCTTCCTTCCTCCTCTTCTTCAGGCTCCTACACCATACCTCCGACTAAATGTCAGGGAAATGTCACATTAATTATTCTCCAGGAGACTCCGGGCCCAATTTGAAGCTTCCCTCTCTCTGTTTACATTCTTTGTAAGGCACAGCAATGTCTGTCTCTTGCTCAAAATCAGATTTGAGTCACCATAAAATAAGATTGCGTCTGACCGCTGGCAAAGCAGCACCAAGAAAAGCCTTTTTTCACCTGCAGTAGCATTTATGTAACGTCAACTTAGATTTGGGCGGTTTCTGTCATTATTAATGCCAAATAATAACAGCACTATTAGACGTCACCAGATTAGGATGCTGAAAATATCACAAGCAAATAATCCTTCTTCATACTGTGACTCAGAAACAATGTATTCATTTAAAAAAGTAGTAATGTTAATTTAATTACAGATTTTTAGTTAAATTAATTTGGAATGTAATTTCAGGAGCAATATTTTCAGGACATTCATCACTGAAGGAGTCAGATACACTAAGCCCAACTGTAAATCATCAGATTTGAGAAAGTTTCAACTAACATGTTTAAGATTTTGTTTGATGCATAGCAGAGAAATGCAATTCACAGAAGAAACCAAAGCCGAACATGAAGGTTGCTGTCATTTTTGTACTGCATACATCCGAAAATGGAGAATTACCAATTCCTGCTCTGTCAGTGGGTATTGTGCATCAGATGGCAGGCAACAAATTTCAATTATGCTCCTCTCATGTCACACTTAAGATGACATAGAAATGCGGTTTGGCTATACTCCCGCTCATAAATCTGTCTGCAGCAGAGTCAAAGACATGAAGAAACCAGACTAGAATCGATCACTGTTCCTGACAGCGAGAAAGTCACAGGCAGTCAAATGGAAGATGATGTATAGGAAGTCACATAAAAACAAGACTAGAATGCTGTGTCCCAATTCAGAGGCTCGATCATCCAGAGTCTGCATTTCTTGACTGAATAACTCATGAAAGACCAATGATTCTTGTCCCATTTTAAAGGATGCTGTAATGGTAGCTTTCTTTTGCACAAAATCCCATAAATCATTCAGATGGGAGCATTCAGGCATTTTTTCGGTATCTGAAAGGTTAGATGTTCTTGTTTGGGGAAGAGGCACAAGTTCAGCCTGATTTTCATATCTTTGTGAAGATCCAGCCCTGAATTATTATTATTAGTTTTGAGTAAGGTTCTACAAATTACCGTTGCACTGAGATGGCCCTTGTCACCTCTTTTGCACCTATTAACTTCATATCTCTATAACAAAACCATCTCTGCTATTACAACAGAAGTTACTTTAATTGTGGTGTTCCCCAGGGATCCGATCCTGGCACACTGTTATTTTTATAAAGCCATGATGATGATACAGTTATTTGTGACAATGCAATCCAACAATCCTGAATCAGAGTCAGAAATACTTAATTGATCCCTGATAGGAAATTTGGTTATGTTACAGTCATTCACATTCAAGAATAGAAATCTGTAAGTACAGATAAATGACAGGAAAATAGCAATAAAACAAAATATATAAAAATATGCTTTAAATGTATGTATATTATACCACAATATACAACAATATGTATTAAAAAATGGAAAATTCCAGCAGTCTGACTAATTCTGCTTGCATGCCTTAATGACATCAAATGCCCAAAACCTGATGATGAAACTTGATGTTGATAAATCTACGGTCATATAAATTGACCAATGACTTAAATCTCTCGCTGTTATTTTTGATTCAGAAGAATATTGTCATATTTTTTCTGGGTTTTTTTCCCCTCTTTTGCTCCTTTTTCCCACAGGTGTTTTATATGTTAAGTTGTACATGCCTTACTTTTTCCCACCTGGACTACTGTAGCGTAGTGCAGTATCAGTTAGAGCTCCTTCCATCTGCTTATTTAATGAGGGGATATTTTGTTCATAAATTAAGATATTTTTAATTTTTTTTTGTTTTGTCCCTGGAGGGATCCTAATGGAGTGTACAAAAAAGGGTTCATTGTTAGAGAAGCATTTATATGCTCAAGAAATTTTATGCCAAGAGGGACAGACTGGCCAATTTGAATGAAAACATCACCATCTCCAACAATCTGTAGCAGTCATACCCTATATCTTGTAAGCTGTACAATTTATATACTTTTTATAAGAACAAACAATGTGGGGTACCCTCATAGCTCAGTTGGTAGGTGTGCACCCCATGTACTGAGGCTATCAGTCCTCTGCAGTGGCCTCTGGTTGGACTCCCACCTACAGCCCATTTGCTGCGTGTTATCCTCTCTCTACCCTCTTTCCTGTCATATCTTCTGCTGTCACTGTCAAAAATAAAGGCAAAAAGCCTAAAAAGAAACTTTAAAAAAAGAACAAACAATGTTGGCAAAGGTGCTTTTAACTTACATAATTCTGATTACTTCCATACAAATTATACTGACATGCTTAGTGTTTGCAGTTTAGGATAACACAATACACGGTAAACATGTTTTCACTGTGGTCCATTAATATAAAAGCAACTGTGATGGTACATGCAAAAACAGAATATGAAGAAATACAAAAGAAATACAAGACACTCTAACACACACTGATGAATAATTCAACTCCTTTGTCATATTTGTTGTTATCATTCAACACTGAAGTTAATGGAGTCTGTGTTTGGGTAGTGTTGCTCAAGAAATATGTCCCCTCCCCCATTATTTCACCATCAAATGGGTCCAAAAGCTTTAAGAACGCTCATTTTCTCCCCTCAGTATCTAAGGGATAATGTACAGTGAGCAAGCCAAGTGGAGGGGTCTGAATCATCCTGAAGGGGTTTATTTTGCTATAATGATCTGTGCACTGTGCACTATCCCGGTTACTTACCAAAGAAAAACTTAATTTGACGGAAAACATTAATTTAAAAGTGATTTTATGGATTTAAAAGTGATTTTATTGCTCCTCCAGAGTCTATGATCAGAACTGCAGCCACAGAAACAGTCTGTTCTTCATAGCAACGGTCTGCTATACAGAAATAACAGATCTTAGAACTGACCGAACAGAACTGAGTATTAAACAAAGTCATGTAATATTCAGTGTTAAACTGAACGTTCACCACTGGACATCCACAGATCGGTCGTTCACTAAATGGCTCCTGCTTCATGTCAACCAGCGACAGTGAACATAAAAGCCATTACTGTGGCTCATGAGCAGTTCCAAAGTTTTTTGGCTGTTCTGTATCATCTGCACGCCATGCACAGTTCATCCCTCATAGGTCTACTGTTCTGTTTAAATTACACAGATGCACATGTTAAATATAAGTCTCAGTGTGTCTGCTCTGAATGAGCACATCTGCTTGAGTGTTTTTCAGCCTGACAAGCTCAAGGATGATTAAGACTGGTTGTGTAGTTGCTTTATCACTAAACTGTAAATAATCTAGGTGCACAATTCTGAACATCCAACATGTAGCGGCTGGTTAAAGTGTTAACACTAAAAATACAAAGAAGTTAATTTGTATTTTGTCATTTTATACCAAACAAGCTTGTACACAGACAGTGTCAGGTGTACAAATTGGAGTACAGACACTGCCTCATCTCCCAGATTGACAGTATTTACCATTAACCGTTAGTGGTTTATTTCAATGTGCTGATGGCTGTTCATTACCAGTGACCAGTGGTTCCCAGACTTTTTAGGCCTTGCACCCCCCTCTGCATCCTGACAGGGCTGATACACCCCCAGTCCACCAAAAAATCTAACATAGCACTTTCAGATGCTGTTAAAGATATTGCAACAATTTGAATTAAACTGCAATAAAGTTACACACGATTTGCCACATAAAGAACAAAGAGAATGATACAACTCAGAAACAGATACAGTAAACTCTCCCACTGACTGAAGACAGAGGGAGAGATTCATGAGTTGGCCCAGTAAAAACAAGAATACCAAAATTATGACATTACACTTGCATTACATTATCATCCACCTACCCCAAACTGGTTGGTCTTCCCAGTGTCTGTAGAAACAGGGTGTGCTTTTTTATATACATTATGTCAGGTCTTTAAGCCCTGTATATCACAAACACCACATAGAGAGAGGGCAGTAACACCTTGGGTATCAAGCATCTCGTGTAACTCTGTCAGGAAGCTGCAGACTGACCATGCGAAACTGAAACAGAAATTTGTGCTTGATAGGGGGATTAGAGGGAAATAACATATCAGACTTCCCCAGGTGATGTGTCCACATTGTCTGGGCTTCTAAGGTGCAGAGATATAAGCTGGGATCATGTGTACTCAGAGATTGAGAGCCTCAACGATTGCTTTCAAGCCGGTTGCTCTCTCTGCCTGTCACAATGTCTTCTCGTCAACAGCACTGCCCCTGAGTGGTTTTGCCTCCTCTAACTTGCCCTCAAGTCAGAGTCTAATGCAGCTATAAAAAATCTACTGCATGCAGGTAAGGTTAAAGGTGAAATAAACTCAAGATCTCAAACCTTATTTGGTATATATTTTAGTTTCAGCTATAGTATTCTTAACGTATTCTTCCTTCCCTGGGCCCTTTCCCACCTAGAGAGCTGTAGTTCTTGAACTGGTTTGTGGAACGCTGGCACTATCTAGTAAACCAGCCTGCATTTCCACCAGTTTCCACCAGCAGAACCAATTTAATCAAGGATGTTCTCAACAGAGGATGATGCACAGTGCACAACAACCTGAAGAATATGACACTCCCACATTAGTTCCTTAGGAAAACCAAGGAACCAATTTTTCAGGTTCCAAACCAATTTATTTTTGGTGGAAAAGCTGAGAACAGCTCTAAATTAAGTGCTTGAACTGGAACGGGCTGGTTCTACGTTGGTGGAAAAGTCATGCATGAGGATTCTAGCCAAAACCTTCCCACCCTCTAAGGGCACTAACAAAAACCCACCCATAGGGTTCTTCTGAGAAAAGTTTTATATAGGACCCAGAACCCCTTTATATTCCACAGGATTTATCTAAGGATCTAAGCATACATACAAGCATACAACACACACACACACACACACACACACACACACACACACACACACCTATTTTTGCATAGTACCCAGTTTCTAATGTTGTAACACAATCCCCACAGTTTATAATGGATTCTTATGATGACGTTAAATCTCCGTGTTTAAAAATATCTCACTACCTCTACTTCCTCTTTCTTTAACCCCACTCTTCAATACACATTCAACACACACACACACACACACACACACACACACACACACACACACACAGAGAGAGAGAGAGAGAGAGAGAGAGAGAGAGAGAGAGAGAGAGAGTCAGCCTACTCAGACAGACTCAAACCCTCAGGATTTTAAGGCTGACATTCAAAGTGAAACATTCTTTAGATGAATGTAATTAATGGTGTTACTTTACTACTATATGTGTCAAAAAATGTATTACTGAAGAATTTTGACAGTAAAATACTTATAACAGAGTCTGTCAACCTGTACATTCAAAGACATAGTGGGCTGAGGTCTAGAAAGCTGAGCTGCTGTTTTCAGACTCAGTGAATCTTTTTGACAAAACTAACTCATGGCAGTTGAGCTGAAATTGACATTTTT